>JAWQFJ010025403.1:0-15907 GCA_034096865.1 Theodoxus fluviatilis | reverse complement strand
ACTGGCTTATCATGGCTGGACCCTGGCCTCTCTTTTCCTTGAAAGATCAAAACAGCTGGGCATGAACAGCTCTAACAAACCAGCACTGGCTATCATGGCTGGACAAGAGCAACTGATGCTGCTTGCGAGGCCGTCCACAAAGAGGTGGACGAACACGAACGGAGTGGGGGAAGCCCTGAATCACGTTGCAGCGCAAAACGCGACTTCCGAACAGTTCTCTAAAAAGATTGGCTTCCCCTGTGAAATCCCGAACAAGGTGTCAGCAAATCTCTACAGATAGACAATGTTGAAGGATTTCATGTGAACCAATATCCGACTTCGTCTGGCAGATGGTGTGGGAGGAGCTGCCGATGTAGGACTGGCTGACAAGCCACTCTCACACACAACTCGCGGGCAAGGGATCCTGAGCAGAACCATTGTCTTGCCAGGCCCACAGACACCTGGCACAGGGCCCAGCAGGCCCACAGACACCTGGCACAGGGCCCACAGACACCTGGCACAGGGCCCACAGACACCTGGCACAGGGCCCAGAAGCCCACAGACACCTGGCACAGGGCCCAGAAGCCCAGAGTCACCTGGCACAGGGCCCAGCAGACACCTGGCACAGGGCCAGCAGGCCCACAGACACCTGGCAAGGGCCCAGAAGACCCACAGTCACCTGGCACAGGGTCCACAGACACCTGGCACAGGGCCCAGAAGCCCACAGTCACCTGGCACAGGGCCCAGCAGGCCCACAGTCACCTGACACAGGGCCCACAGACACCTGGCACAGAGGCCCAGGCCCACAGACACCTGGCACAGGGCCCAGCAGGCCCACAGTCACCTGCCTCAGGGCCCACAGACACTGGCACAGGGCCCAGCAGGCCCACAGCACCTGTGCACAGGGCCAGCAGGCCACAGTCACCTGCCACAGGCCCGACCGCACCTGGCACAGGGCCAGCAGAGCCCACAGACCACCTGGCACAGGGCCCAGCAGGCCCACAGTCACTGGCACAGGGCCCAGCAGGCCCACGACAGCACTGGCACAGGGCCCACATACACCTGGCACAGCGCCAGTATCCAGGCCCACAGACACCTGGCACAGGGCCCACAGACACCTGGCACAGGGCCCAGGCCCACAGACACCTGGCCAAGGGCCCAGAAGCCCACAGACACCTGGCACAGGGCCCAGCAGGCCCACAGACACCTGGCACAGGGCCACAGACATCTGGCACAGGGCCCCAGCAGGCCCACAGTCACCTGGCGCAAGGCCCAGCAGGCTACAGGACACCTCGCACAGGGCCCACAGACACCTCGCACAGGGCCCAGCAGGCCCACATACACCTGGCACAGGCCAGCAGGCCAGAGACACCTGGCACACGGCCCACATACACGGCACGGGCCCAGCAGGCCCACAGACACCTGGCACAGGGCCCAGGCCCACAGTTACCTGGCACAAGGCCCAGGCCCACAGACACCTGGCACAGGGCCCAGTAGGCCCACAGTCACCTGGCACAGGGCCCAGCAGGCCCACAGACACCTGACACAGGGCCCACAGACACCTGGCACAGGGCCCAGCAGGCCCACAGACACCTGGCACAGGGCTCACAGACACCTTGCACAGGGCCCAGCAGGCGCTCAGACACCTGGCACAGGGCCCACAGACACCTGGCACAGGGCCCAGCAGGCCCACAGACACCTGGCACAGGGCCCAGCAGGCCCACAGACACCTGGCACAGGGCCCAGCAGGCCCACAGACACCTGGCACAGGGCCCAGCAGGCCCACAGTCACCTGGCACAGGGCCCAGTGTCCAGACAGGCAAAATGTCACCTTGGCGCATTTGCTAGTGATCAGGACCCCAAAAATAGCAGCTGAATAATGTACATGTGCATTTGCAAACGCGTATCTGCATTCGGTACGTTTGTTTAGAAGCGCATGCACCCCCTGCACACACTGGCACACATTCATACGTACACACACACATACACACATACATACGTACACACATACATACGTACACACACACACACGCACACACACATGCATACGTACACACACATACATACATATACACACATACACACACGCACACACTCACACACACACACACACACACACACACACACACACATACGCACACACACACACGTACATGCACACACACATATACATACAGACACATACAGACACATACACACGCGCGCACACACACACGACACATGCACACACACATACATACGTACACACACACATACATACACACACACGTACACACACACACACACACACACACACACACGCACAAACACACACACACACATACATACACGCAGGCATGCTCAGATACATACGCGTGTGCGAGTGTAATTTGACAGAAACACATCCACACATGCAGGCATGCTCAGATACATACGCGTGTGCGAGTGTAAAGGGACATTCATACCCACACATGCAGGCATGCTCAGATACATACGCGTGTGCGAGTGTAATTTGACAGAAACACATCCACACATGCAGGCATGCTCAGATACATACGCGTGTGTGAATGTAAATTGACAGAAACAGTCCCACACCTGCAGGCATGCTCAGATACATACGCGTGTGCGAGTGTAAAGGGACATAGAAACATACCCACACATGCAGGCATGCTCAGATACAAACGCGTGTGTGAGTGTAAATTGACAGAAACACACTCACACATGCAGGCGTGCACATATGCACACGTACACGCGCACATGTATATACACACACGCATAGACACACACATACTCACCCAAACACACACACGCACACACACACTCGCACGCACGCACACACACACACGAACGCACGCACGCACGCACACACACACACACATACACACGCATGCACACACAAACATACACACACACACGTACGCACGCACGCACGCACACACACCCGCACACTACTTCCCATCAACTATCTGTCCCACGTAGGGTTTCGGCTCTGTATGTTAAACTTCACACACACACTACCTCCCATCAACTGAACACCTATTCATCAGATTCTCTCACACTTTTATTCTTTTACATCGCAAGATTGCGAGACGCGTCAAAACAGGGGCAGGTAAATTCCAATAAAGCACAGGTGTACCTATGCCGATAAGAGTTACCTCCCGTGTAACAAAAGACACAGGTGCGAAATGCAATCAGCAACAGGTGGGGCAGAGAACATAGGGCTGAGCTTACTTTTCACACAAGCTTGACCAAAAAATTAAAACCCTGAAAAAGGGCGGGTTCAGGTGCCACCTAGGCCCCGGTGGGGTCAAAGGCCAACACCCTGGTGGAGGGTCCAGGGAGGCAAACTCTAGCTCACAATGCAAGGCAGACACTACTCCACTGCGCTATCGATACGGACGCGAATCCACTGCGCTATCAAGGCAGACACTAATCCACTGCGCTATCAAGGCAGACACTAATCCACTGCGCTATCAAGGCAGACACTAATCCACTGCGCTATCAAGGCAGACACTAATCCACTGCGCTATCAAGGCAGACACTAATCCACTGCGCTATCAAGGCAGACACTACTCCACTGCGCTATCGATACAGACGCTAATCCACTGCGCTATCGAGACAGACTCTATTCCACTGCGCTATCGATACAGACTCTACTCCACTGCGCTATCGATACAGACGCTAATCCACTGCGCTATCGATACAGACGCTAATCCACTGCGCTATCAAGGCAGACACTAATCCACTGCGCTATCAAGGCAGACACTACTCCACTGCGCTATCGATACAGACGCTAATCCACTGCGCTATCAAGGCAGACACTACTCCACTGCGCTATCGAGACAGACTCTACTCCACTGCGCTATCGAGAGAGACTCTACTCCACTGCGCTATCGATACAGACGCTAATCCACTGCGCTATCGATACAGACGCTAATCCACTGCGCTATCAAGGCAGACACTAATCCACTGCGCTATCAAGGCAGACACTACTCCACTGCGCTATCGATACATACGCTAATCCACTGCGCTATCAAGGCAGACACTAATCCACTGCTCTATCAAGGTAGACACTACTCCACTGCGCTATCGAGGCAGACGCTAATCCACTGCGCTATCGAGACAGACTCTAATCCACTGCGCTATCGAGACAGACTCTAATCCACTGCGCTATCGAGACAGACTCTAATCCACTGCGCTATCGAGACAGACTCTAATCCACTGCGCAATCAAGGCAGACACTACTCCACTGCGCTATCGAGGCAGACGCTAATCCACTGCGCTATCGAGACAGACTCTAATCCACTGCGCTATCAAGGCAGACGCTAATCCACTGCGCTATCAAGGCAGACGCTAATCCACTGCGCTATCGAGACAGACGCTAATCCACTGTGCAATCAAGGCATACGCTAATCCACTGCGCTATCGAGACAGACTCTAATCCACTGCGCTATCAAGGCAGACACTACTCCACTGCGCTATCGAGACAGACACTACTCCACTGCGCTATCGAGACAGACTCTAATCCACTGCGCTATCGAGAGAGACACTAATCCACTGCGCTATCGAGACAGACGCTAATCCACTGCGCTATCAAGGCAGACCCTACTCCACTGCGCTATCGAGGCAGACGCTAATCCACTGCGCTATCGAGACAGACTCTAATCCACTGCGCTATCAAGGCAGACACTACTCCACTGCGCTATCAAGGCAGACACTACTCCACTGCGCTATCGAGACAGACGCTAATCCACTGCGCTATCGAGACAGACGCTAATCCACTGCGCTATCAAGGCAGACACTACTCCACTGCGCTATCGAGACAGACGCTAATCCACTGCGCTATCGAGACAGACGCTAATCCACTGCGCTATCAAGGCAGACACTACTCCACTGCGCTATCAAGGCAGACACTACTCCACTGCGCTATCGAGACAGACTCTAATCCACTGCGCTATCGAGAGAGACACTAATCCACTGCGCTATCGAGACAGACGCTAATCCACTGCGCTATCAAGGCAGACCCTACTCCACTGCGCTATCGAGGCAGACGCTAATCCACTGCGCTATCGAGACAGACTCTAATCCACTGCGCTATCAAGGCAGACACTACTCCACTGCGCTATCAAGGCAGACACTACTCCACTGCGCTATCGAGACAGACGCTAATCCACTGCGCTATCGAGACAGACGCTAATCCACTGCGCTATCAAGGCAGACACTAACCCACTGCGCTATCGAGACAGACGCTAATCCACTGCGCTATCGAGACAGACTCTACTCCACTGCGCTATCGAGAGAGACACTACTCCACTGCGCTATCGAGAGAGACGCTACTCCACTGCGCTATCGAGAGAGACACTACTCCACTGCGCTATCGAGACAGACTCTAATCCACTGCGCTATTGAAGCAGACTCTAATCCACTGCGCTATCAAGGCAGACTCTAATCCACTGCGCTATCAAGGCAGACACTAATCCACTGCGCTATCAAGGCAGACACTAATCCACTGCGCTATCAAGGCAGACACTAATCCACTGCGCTATCAAGGCAGACACTACTCCACTGCGCTATCGATACAGACGCTAATCTACTGCGCTATCAAGGCAGACACTAATCCACTGCGCTATCAAGGCAGACACTAATCCACTGCGCTATCAAGGCAGACACTACTCCACTGCGCTATCAAGGCAGACGCTAATCCACTGCGCTATCGAGACAGACACTATTCCACTGCGCTATCGAGACAGACACTAATCCACTGCACTATTGAGGCAGACACTAATCCACTGCGCTATCAAGCTAGACACTAATCCACTGCGCTATCGAGACAGACGCTAATCCACTGCGCTATCTAGGTAGACACTAATCCACTGCGCTATCAAGATAGACACTAATCCACTGCGCTATCGAGACAGACGCTTATCCACTGCGCTATTAAGGTAGACACTAATCCACTGCGCTATCAAGGTAGACACTAATCCACTGCGCTATCAAGATAGACACTAATCCACTGCGCTATCAAGGTAGACACTAATCCACTGCGCTATCAAGACAGACACTACTCCACTAAGCTATCAAGATAGACACTAATCCACTGCGCTATCGATACAGACGCTAATCCACTGCACTATCGAGGCAGACACTAATCCACTGCGCTATCGAGATACACACTAATCCACTGCGCTATCGAGATACACACTAATCCACTGCGCTATCGAGGCAGACACTAATCCACTGCGCTATCGAGGCAAACACTCATCCACTGCGCTATCGAGGCAGACTCTACTCCACTGCGCTATCGAGATACACACTAATCCACTGCGCTATCGAGGCAGACACTAATCCACTGCGCTATTGAGGCAAACACTAATCCACTGCGCTATCGAGACAGACTCTACTCCACTGCGCTATCGAGATACACACTAATCCACTGCGTTATCGATGTTAGACACTAATCCACTGCGCTATTGATGTAGACACTAATCCACCACGCTATCAAGGCAGACACTAATCCACTGTGCTATCAAGGCAGACACTAATCCACTGCGCTATCGAGGCAGACACTAATCCACTGCGCTATCGATGTAGACACTTATCCACTGCGCTATCGATGTAGACACTAATCCACCACGCTATCAAGGCTGACACTAATCCACTGTCCTATCAAGGCAGACACTAATCTACTGCGCTATCAAGGCAGGCACTAATCCACTGCGCTATCAAGGTAGACACTAATCCACAGTCTTATCAAGGCAGACACTAATCCACTGCGCTATCGAGATACACACTAATCCACTGCGCTATCAATGCAGACACTAATCCACTGTCCTATCAAGGCAGACACTAATCCACTGCGCTATCAAGGTAGACACTAATCCACAGTCTTATCAAGGCAGACACTAATCCACTGCGCTATCGAGATACACACTAATCCACTGCGCTATCAATGCAGACACTAATCCACTGTCCTATCAAGGCAGACACTAATCCACTGCGCTATCAAGGCAGACATTAATCCACTGCGCTATCAAGGTAGACACTAATCCACTGCGCTATCAATGCAGACACTAATCCACTGTCCTATCAAGGCAGACACTAATCCACTGCGCTATCAAGGCAGACACTAATCCACTGCGCTCTCGAGATACACACTAATCCACTGCGCTATCAATGCAGACACTAATCCACTGTCCTATCAAGGCAGACACTAATCCACTGCGCTATCAAGGCAGACACTAATCCACAGTCTTATCAAGGCAGACACTAATCCACTGCGCTATCGAGATACACACTAATCCACTGCGCTATCAATGCAGACACTAATCCACTGTCCTATCAAGGCAGACACTAATCCACTGCGCTATCAAGGCAGACACTAATCCACTGCGCTATCAAGGTAGACACTAATCTACTGCGCAATCGAGATACACACTAATCCACTGCGCTAACAAGATAGACACTAATTCACTGCGCTATCGAGACAGACGCTAATCCACTGCGCTATCAAGATAGACACTAATCCACTGCGCTATCAAGCTAGACACTAATCCACTGCGCTATCGAGACAGACTCTATTCCACTGCGCTATCGATACAGACTCTACTCCACTGCGCTATCGATACAGACGCTAATCCACTGCGCTATCGATACAGACGCTAATCCACTGCGCTATCAAGGCAGACACTAATCCACTGCGCTATCAAGGCAGACACTACTCCACTGCGCTATCGATACAGACGCTAATCCACTGCGCTATCAAGGCAGACACTACTCCACTGCGCTATCGAGACAGACTCTACTCCACTGCGCTATCGAGAGAGACTCTACTCCACTGCGCTATCGATACAGACGCTAATCCACTGCGCTATCGATACAGACGCTAATCCACTGCGCTATCAAGGCAGACACTAATCCACTGCGCTATCAAGGCAGACACTACTCCACTGCGCTATCGATACAGACGCTAATCCACTGCGCTATCAAGGCAGACACTAATCCACTGCGCTATCAAGGCAGACACTACTCCACTGCGCTATCGAGGCAGACGCTAATCCACTGCGCTATCGAGACAGACTCTAATCCACTGCGCTATCGAGACAGACTCTAATCCACTGCGCAATCAAGGCAGACACTACTCCACTGCGCTATCGAGGCAGACGCTAATCCACTGCGCTATCGAGACAGACTCTAATCCACTGCGCTATCAAGGCAGACGCTAATCCACTGCGCTATCAAGGCAGACGCTAATCCACTGCGCTATCGAGACAGACGCTAATCCACTGTGCAATCAAGGCATACGCTAATCCACTGCGCTATCGAGACAGACTCTAATCCACTGCGCTATCAAGGCAGACACTACTCCACTGCGCTATCGAGACAGACACTACTCCACTGCGCTATCGAGACAGACTCTAATCCACTGCGCTATCGAGAGAGACACTAATCCACTGCGCTATCGAGACAGACGCTAATCCACTGCGCTATCAAGGCAGACCCTACTCCACTGCGCTATCGAGGCAGACGCTAATCCACTGCGCTATCGAGACAGACTCTAATCCACTGCGCTATCAAGGCAGCCACTACTCCACTGCGCTATCAAGGCAGACACTACTCCACTGCGCTATCGAGACAGACGCTAATCCACTGCGCTATCGAGACAGACGCTAATCCACTGCGCTATCAAGGCAGACACTACTCCACTGCGCTATCGAGACAGACGCTAATCCACTGCGCTATCGAGACAGACGCTAATCCACTGCGCTATCAAGGCAGACACTACTCCACTGCGCTATCAAGGCAGACACTACTCCACTGCGCTATCGAGACAGACTCTAATCCACTGCGCTATCGAGAGAGACACTAATCCACTGCGCTATCGAGACAGACGCTAATCCACTGCGCTATCAAGGCAGACCCTACTCCACTGCGCTATCGAGGCAGACGCTAATCCACTGCGCTATCGAGACAGACTCTAATCCACTGCGCTATCAAGGCAGACACTACTCCACTGCGCTATCAAGGCAGACACTACTCCACTGCGCTATCGAGACAGACGCTAATCCACTGCGCTATCGAGACAGACGCTAATCCACTGCGCTATCAAGGCAGACACTAACCCACTGCGCTATCGAGACAGACGCTAATCCACTGCGCTATCGAGACAGACTCTACTCCACTGCGCTATCGAGAGAGACACTACTCCACTGCGCTATCGAGAGAGACGCTACTCCACTGCGCTATCGAGAGAGACACTACTCCACTGCGCTATCGAGACAGACTCTAATCCACTGCGCTATTGAAGCAGACTCTAATCCACTGCGCTATCAAGGCAGACTCTAATCCACTGCGCTATCAAGGCAGACACTAATCCACTGCGCTATCAAGGCAGACACTAATCCACTGCGCTATCAAGGCAGACACTAATCCACTGCGCTATCAAGGCAGACACTACTCCACTGCGCTATCGATACAGACGCTAATCTACTGCGCTATCAAGGCAGACACTAATCCACTGCGCTATCAAGGCAGACACTAATCCACTGCGCTATCAAGGCAGACACTACTCCACTGCGCTATCAAGGCAGACGCTAATCCACTGCGCTATCGAGACAGACACTATTCCACTGCGCTATCGAGACAGACACTAATCCACTGCACTATTGAGGCAGACACTAATCCACTGCGCTATCAAGCTAGACACTAATCCACTGCGCTATCGAGACAGACGCTAATCCACTGCGCTATCTAGGTAGACACTAATCCACTGCGCTATCAAGATAGACACTAATCCACTGCGCTATCGAGACAGACGCTTATCCACTGCGCTATTAAGGTAGACACTAATCCACTGCGCTATCAAGGTAGACACTAATCCACTGCGCTATCAAGATAGACACTAATCCACTGCGCTATCAAGGTAGACACTAATCCACTGCGCTATCAAGACAGACACTACTCCACTAAGCTATCAAGATAGACACTAATCCACTGCGCTATCGATACAGACGCTAATCCACTGCACTATCGAGGCAGACACTAATCCACTGCGCTATCGAGATACACACTAATCCACTGCGCTATCGAGATACACACTAATCCACTGCGCTATCGAGGCAGACACTAATCCACTGCGCTATCGAGGCAAACACTCATCCACTGCGCTATCGAGGCAGACTCTACTCCACTGCGCTATCGAGATACACACTAATCCACTGCGCTATCGAGGCAGACACTAATCCACTGCGCTATTGAGGCAAACACTAATCCACTGCGCTATCGAGACAGACTCTACTCCACTGCGCTATCGAGATACACACTAATCCACTGCGTTATCGATGTAGACACTAATCCACTGCGCTATTGATGTAGACACTAATCCACCACGCTATCAAGGCAGACACTAATCCACTGTGCTATCAAGGCAGACACTAATCCACTGCGCTATCGAGGCAGACACTAATCCACTGCGCTATCGATGTAGACACTTATCCACTGCGCTATCGATGTAGACACTAATCCACCACGCTATCAAGGCTGACACTAATCCACTGTCCTATCAAGGCAGACACTAATCTACTGCGCTATCAAGGCAGGCACTAATCCACTGCGCTATCAAGGTAGACACTAATCCACAGTCTTATCAAGGCAGACACTAATCCACTGCGCTATCGAGATACACACTAATCCACTGCGCTATCAATGCAGACACTAATCCACTGTCCTATCAAGGCAGACACTAATCCACTGCGCTATCAAGGTAGACACTAATCCACAGTCTTATCAAGGCAGACACTAATCCACTGCGCTATCGAGATACACACTAATCCACTGCGCTATCAATGCAGACACTAATCCACTGTCCTATCAAGGCAGACACTAATCCACTGCGCTATCAAGGCAGACATTAATCCACTGCGCTATCAAGGTAGACACTAATCCACTGCGCTATCAATGCAGACACTAATCCACTGTCCTATCAAGGCAGACACTAATCCACTGCGCTATCAAGGCAGACACTAATCCACTGCGCTATCGAGATACACACTAATCCACTGCGCTATCAATGCAGACACTAATCCACTGTCCTATCAAGGCAGACACTAATCCACTGCGCTATCAAGGCAGACACTAATCCACAGTCTTATCAAGGCAGACACTAATCCACTGCGCTATCGAGATACACACTAATCCACTGCGCTATCAATGCAGACACTAATCCACTGTCCTATCAAGGCAGACACTAATCCACTGCGCTATCAAGGCAGACACTAATCCACTGCGCTATCAAGGTAGACACTAATCTACTGCGCAATCGAGATACACACTAATCCACTGCGCTAACAAGATAGACACTAATTCACTGCGCTATCGAGACAGACGCTAATCCACTGCGCTATCAAGATAGACACTAATCCACTGCGCTATCAAGCTAGACACTAATCCACTGCGCTATCAAGATAGACACTAATCCACTGCGCTATCCAGATAGACACTAATCCACTGCGCTATCAAGGCATACGCTAATCCACTGCGCTATCGAGACAGACGCTAATCCACTGCGCTATCAAGATAGACACTAATCCATTGCGCTATCGAGACAGACGCTAATCCACTGAGCTATCAAGATAGACACTAATCCACTGCGCTATCAAGATAGACACTAATCCACTGCGCTATCAAGGAAGACACTAATCCACAGCGCTAACGAGCTCTGTCTAAGTGTCAAAGCGCGGAGTTGCAATTGTTAGACAGCTTTTGTTGTCTCAGATAAGGTTTCCTCGGAAAACTAGCTTTTACCCCTCAAAAATCAGAGACACTTTCTTGGAAATTTACGGATGCGCGGAGAGTTCGCCAGGCTGATATACTCAATCACTACTCAAATACTAAACGTACCTACCTGTTCACACGACTTGGTACTTATTTATCCTTCTCCTCCCTCACCAACGTGCTCATCCATCCATCCACTCACACGTTTATTTATCTATCTACTAACTCACTGTGTACTCATTTACCAATCCACTCACTCGACTTGCCCTTTCAATCACACATCTCTCTAACTACTTAGTCGTCCATTCGCCCATCTATCTAACTACTTATTCATCCATTCACAAACCTATCTAACTACTTAGTCATCCATTTACCCACATAACTAACTATGTAGTCTTCCATTCACCCACATATCTAACTACTTAGTATACCATTCACAAACCTATCTAACTACTCAGACATCCATTCACCCAACAATCTAACTACTTAGTCATCCATTCACTTAACAATCTAACTACTTAGTTATCCATTCCCCGACCTATCTAACTACTTAGTCATCTATTCACAAACCTATCTAACTAGTTAGTTATCCATTTACCCACCTATCTAACTACTTAGTCATCCATTCACCCACCAATGTAACTACGTAGTCATCCATTCACCCACCTATCTAACTACTGAGTTATCCATTCACCCACCTATGTAACTACTTTGTCATCCGTTCGCCAACCTGACTAACTACTTAGTAATCTGTCCATCTACTTTTTAACTACTTAGTCATTCATTCATCCACCTATCTAACTACTTAGTCATTCATTTACCCACCAAACTAGCTATTTAGTCATCCATTAACCATCTATCTAACTACTTAGTCATCCGTTTACGAACCTCTCTAACTACTTAGTTATCCGTTCACCCACCCATCTAACTACTTAGTCATCCATTCACCCACCTATCTAACTACTCAGTCATCCATTCACCCATCTATCTAACTACTCAGTCTTCCATTCACCCACCTATCTAGCTACTTAGTCATCCATTCACCCACCAATCTAACTACTTAGTCATCCATTCACAAACCTTTCTAACTACTCAGTCATCCATTCACCCATCTAACTACTTAGTCATCCATTCACAAACCTTTCTAACTACTCAGTCATCCATTCACCCATCTAACTACTTAGTCATCCATTCACAAACCTATCTAACTACTAAGTCATCCATTCACCCACCTATCTAACTACTTTGTCATCCATTCGCCCAACTATCTCACTACTCAGTCATCCATTCACCCACCTATCTAACTACTTAGTCATCCATTCACCCACCTATCTAACTAGTTAGTTATCCATTCGCCCAACTATCTAACTACTCAGTCATCTATTCGCCCACCTATCTAACTACTTAGTTATCCATTCACCCATCTATCTAACTACTCAGTCATCCATTCACCCACCTATCTAAATATTTAGTTATCCATTTACCCACCTATCTAACTACTTAATTAACTAACTACTTAGTCATTCATTCATCTATCTATACTTAGTCATTTATTCACCCACCAAACTGACTACTTAATTAACTAACTACTCAGTCAATCTTTTATCTATCTGTCTAACTACTTAGTCATCCATTCACCCACCTATTTAATTACTTAGTCATTTAGTCACCCACCTAACAATTTAACATCCATTTACCTTTCCATACCCACACTCACTCTCCTACCTGCGCATTTACCTACCCAACCCCCCCCCCTCACCCCCCCCCCCCCCATCACATAACTACTTACTCACTTTCACACACACTCAGATACTTACTCTTATACCCTGCTGCCCAATCGACCTTTTACTCACTCCCGCAGCTGCTAACTCCTACTAACTAAATTCACCCACTCATTCATTCACTCACCCATCCAACCGTTTGCTCACTTACTGTCACAGTCACTTAACCACCTACTCACCAACCATCTATCCATCTGACTATCCATTCACACTCATCTACCACCCCCATCTCCCTATTTACTCCACCCACCCACCTACCCACCCATCCACCACACTGATCATCTCCCATAACCAACTCTACTCCATTCAACTACCAATTTGCACCACCCACCCATCCACCACACACACCATTTCCCACGACAACATCTACCCTGTTCAACTTCCCGTTCAACCCACCCACCCACCCAGCATACAGATCACCTCTCACGACCATATCTACCCCACATAACCCCTTAATCACCCACCAGCCATCCACAACCCAGAGCATCGCTTACAAGCACCTCTACCCCAGGGAACCACTTCTACCCCATGCGACCCCCTCTTCCCCGCACTCACCCAGCCAGCACACAGATCATCTCAGCTGACCACGCCTACCTCCACTTCACCCAGACTGAGCCACACGCCGAGTAGAGGAATCCGCTGACGCCAGACTTTTCCTCCTGACGCAGCCTTCCCGCGCTGGCTGCAAAGCGAGCCAGAAAGAGTCCTCCGTGGGGAGCTCCCTGGGAGGAGGGGAGAGGACGGGGGGTGGGGGGAGGGGGATCAATAGCTTCCCGCCAGTCCCTCCCTCAGGATTCCCTCGCTCTGGCCCCAGTCTCCGTTCCCGCATTCTAATTGGGTTACCTCCCTTTGCTTCTGACAGCTGGGGCCGGAGCCATTTTGGATTTCGCAGTCGGAACGAGGCTATGCAGGAAGTGACGTGAAAAAGTCGCCATGCGGCGACGTGTCGAGGCGGCTGGCATTTTTTCTCCTTTCCTTCTTTTTCTTCTGGTTTCTCTCAATCTTCATTTCGTCTTTTTTTCTTCTTCGGGTGATTTTTCTTTTCTCCTCGTCAAGATATGGTCGCGTCTTTTCTGAACTCTTCCCCTGAGTGTGTATGTGTGTGTTTGTGTGTGTATGTGTGTGTGTATGTGTGTCTGTGTGTGTTTGTGTGTGTATATGTGTGTGTATATGTGTGTATGTGTGTGTATGTGTATGTGTGTGTGTGTGTCTGTGTGTGTTTGTGTGTGTGTGTGTGTGGATGTGTATGTGTGTGTGGGGGTGTGTGTGTGTGTGTTTGTGTATGTGTATATGTGTGTGAATATGTGTGTGTATGTGTGTAGGTGTGTATGTGTGTATGTATATATATATATATATGTGTGTGTATGTGTGTGTGTATGTGTGTGTATGTGTGTGTATGTGTATGTGTGTGTATGTGTGTGTGTGCATGTGTATTTGTGTGTGTGTGTATGTGTGTGTGTGTGTGTGTGTGTGCGTGGGCGCGCGTGTGTGTGTGTGTGTGTGTGTGTGTGTGTGTGTGTGTGTGTTTGTGTGTGTGTGTGTGTGTGTGTGTGCGTGCGCGTGTGTGCGTTCGTGTGTGTGTGTGCGTGTGTGGATGTGGATGTGGATGTGTGCGTGCGTGTGCGTGCGCGCGTGCGCGCGTGTGTGTGTGTGCGTGTGAGTGAGTGTGTGTTTATGTACGCGCGTGCGTGCGTGCGTGCGTGCGTGTGTGTGTGTGTGTGTGTGAATGTGTGCATGTGTGTGTGTGTGTGTGTGTTTGTGTGTGTGTGTGTGTGTGCGTGTGCGTATTTGTGTATGTGTGTATGTTTGTGTTTGTATGTGTGTATGTGTGTGTGCGCGCGCGCGCGTGTGTGTGTATGCGTGTGCGTGTTTGGGTGTTTGTGTTTGTGTGCGCGCGCGCGTTAATCACAATAATATTGCAACAATATAATTATACATGTACAAGCCTGTACCCTTGTGACGGGCCGATGGTCTATGCAATAAAAGGCTAAAGTCTAAAGTCTCTCTCGCTCGCTCAACTGGTTGAGCCAGTTTTGAGTGAATATCATTCCAAATCATATCGGCCATTAAGCGAGTGGACAAGTTTAAAACAATTAGGACGTGCACTGAGAGGCGAGTTCCATTTTCTTTCTGCATTGCCACTCTTGACAGGCGACTGGATCGAAGGGAGGCGACCCGTGGCTGTTGTTCATGCTTAGCGGTCGCCGCAGCAAGCCTTGACCTACTTTTAATAAAAACCGCTGGCGCTGAACCTCCAGGTTTTCGTATATTTATTTTAAAAAAGAGATAAAAGAACGGGTTCGAACCCGCAACCTCTCGAGAAAAGAGGAGGAAAAAAAACACACACACACACACACACAAACACAAAAAACCAGGTCGGGTTCGAACCCACAACCTCT
>JAWQFJ010025402.1:10000-15508 GCA_034096865.1 Theodoxus fluviatilis | reverse complement strand
CGCGTCCGTATCGATAGCGCAGTGGAGTAGTGTCTGCCTTGCATTGTGAGCTAGAGTTTGCCTCCCTGGACCCTCCACCAGGGTGTTGGCCTTTGACCCCACCGGGGCCTAGGTGGCACCTGAACCCGCCCTTTTTCAGGGTTTTAATTTTTTGGTCAAGCTTGTGTGAAAAGTAAGCTCAGCCCTATGTTCTCTGCCCCACCTGTTGCTGATTGCATTTCGCACCTGTGTCTTTTGTTACACGGGAGGTAACTCTTATCGGCATAGGTACACCTGTGCTTTATTGGAATTTACCTGCCCCTGTTTTGACGCGTCTCGCAATCTTGCGATGTAAAAGAATAAAAGTGTGAGAGAATCTGATGAATAGGTGTTCAGTTGATGGGAGGTAGTGTGTGTGTGAAGTTTAACATACAGAGCCGAAACCCTACGTGGGACAGATAGTTGATGGGAAGTAGTGTGCGGGTGTGTGTGCGTGCGTGCGTGCGTACGTGTGTGTGTGTATGTTTGTGTGTGCATGCGTGTGTATGTGTGTGTGTGTGTGCGTGCGTGCGTGCGTTCGTGTGTGTGTGTGCGTGCGTGCGAGTGTGTGTGTGCGTGTGTGTGTTTGGGTGAGTATGTGTGTGTCTATGCGTGTGTGTATATACATGTGCGCGTGTACGTGTGCATATGTGCACGCCTGCATGTGTGAGTGTGTTTCTGTCAATTTACACTCACACACGCGTTTGTATCTGAGCATGCCTGCATGTGTGGGTATGTTTCTATGTCCCTTTACACTCGCACACGCGTATGTATCTGAGCATGCCTGCAGGTGTGGGACTGTTTCTGTCAATTTACATTCACACACGCGTATGTATCTGAGCATGCCTGCATGTGTGGATGTGTTTCTGTCAAATTACACTCGCACACGCGTATGTATCTGAGCATGCCTGCATGTGTGGGTATGAATGTCCCTTTACACTCGCACACGCGTATGTATCTGAGCATGCCTGCATGTGTGGATGTGTTTCTGTCAAATTACACTCGCACACGCGTATGTATCTGAGCATGCCTGCGTGTATGTATGTGTGTGTGTGTGTTTGTGCGTGTGTGTGTGTGTGTGTGTGTGTGTGTACGTGTGTGTGTATGTATGTGTGTGTGTACGTATGTATGTGTGTGTGCGTGTCGTGTGTGTGTGCGCGCGTGTGTATGTGTCTGTATGTGTCTGTATGTATATGTGTGTGTGCATGTACGTGTGTGTGTGTGCGTATGTGTGTGTGTGTGTGTGTGTGTGTGTGTGTGTGTGAGTGTGTGCGTGTGTGTATGTGTGTATATGTATGTATGTGTGTGTACGTATGCATGTGTGTGTGCGTGTGTGTGTGTGTACGTATGTATGTGTGTACGTATGTATGTGTGTATGTGTGTGTGTACGTATGAATGTGTGCCAGTGTGTGCAGGGGGTGCATGCGCTTCTAAACAAACGTACCGAATGCAGATACGCGTTTGCAAATGCACATGTACATTATTCAGCTGCTATTTTTGGGGTCCTGATCACTAGCAAATGCGCCAAGTGGACATTTTGCCTGTCTGGACACTGGGCCCTGTGCCAGGTGTCTGTGGGCCCTGTGCCAGGTGTCTGTGGGCCTGCTGGGCCCTGTGCCAGGTGTCTGTGGGCCTGCTGGGCCCTGTGCCAGGTGTCTGTGGGCCTGCTGGGCCCTGTGCCAGGTGTCTGTGGGCCCTGTGCCAGGTGTCTGAGCGCCTGCTGGGCCCTGTGCAAGGTGTCTGTGAGCCCTGTGCCAGGTGTCTGTGGGCCTGCTGGGCCCTGTGCCAGGTGTCTGTGGGCCCTGTGTCAGGTGTCTGTGGGCCTGCTGGGCCCTGTGCCAGGTGACTGTGGGCCTACTGGGCCCTGTGCCAGGTGTCTGTGGGCCTGGGCCTTGTGCCAGGTAACTGTGGGCCTGGGCCCTGTGCCAGGTGTCTGTGGGCCTGCTGGGCCCTGTGCCAGGTGTATGTGGGCCCTGTGCCAGGTGTCTCTGGGCCTGCTGGGCCCTGTGCCAGGTGTATGTGGGCCTGCTGGGCCCTGTGCGAGGTGTCTGTGGACCCTGTGCGAGGTGTCTGTAGGCCTGCTGGGCCTTGCGCCAGGTGACTGTGGGCCTGCTGGGCCCTGTGCCAGATGTCTGTGGGCCCTGTGCCAGGTGTCTGTGGGCCTGCTGGGCCCTGTGCCAGGTGTCTGTGGGCCTGCTGGGCCCTGTGCCAGGTGTCTGTGGGCCTGGGCCCTGTGCCAGGTGTCTGTGGGCCCTGTGCCAGGTGTCTGTGGGCCTGGATACTGGGCGCTGTGCCAGGTGTATGTGGGCCCTGTGCCAGGTGTCTGTGGGCCTGCTGGGCCCTGTGCCAGGTGACTGTGGGCCTGCTGGGCCCTGTGCCAGGTGTCTGTGGGCCTGCTGGGCCCTGTGCCAGGTGTCTGTGGGCCCTGTGGCAGGTGACTGTGGGCCTGCTGGGCCCTGTGCCAGGTGACTGTGGGCCTGCTGGGCCCTGTGCCAGGTGTCTGTGGGCCCTGAGGCAGGTGACTGTGGGCCTGCTGGGCCCTGTGCCAGGTGTCTGTGGGCCTGGGCCCTGTGCCAGGTGTCTGTGGGCCCTGTGTCAGGTGACTGTGGGCCTGCTGGGCCCTGTGCCAGGTGACTGTGGGCTTCTGGGCCCTGTGCCAGGTGTCTGTGGACCCTGTGCCAGGTGACTGTGGGCTTCTGGGCCCTGTGCCAGGTGTCTGTGGGCCTGCTGGGCCCTGTGCCAGGTGTCTGTGGGCCCTGTGCCAGGTGACTCTGGGCTTCTGGGCCCTGTGCCAGGTGTCTGTGGGCTTCTGGGCCCTGTGCCAGGTGTCTGTGGGCCCTGTGCCAGGTGTCTGTGGGCCCTGTGCCAGGTGTCTGTGGGCCTGCTGGGCCCTGTGCCAGGTGTCTGTGGGCCTGGCAAGACAATGGTTCTGCTCAGGATCCCTTGCCCGCGAGTTGTGTGTAGAGTGGCTTGTCAGGCCAGTCCTACATCGGCAGCTCCTCCCACACCATCTGCAGACGAAGTCGGATATTGGTTCACATGAAATCCTTCAACATTGTCTATCTGTAGAGATTGCTGACACTTGTCGGGATTTCAAAGGGAAGCCATCTTTTTAGAGAACTGTTGGAAGTGCGTTTTGCGCTGCAACGTGATTCAGGCTTCCCCACTCCGTTCGTCCTCTTTGTGGACGCCTCGCAAGCAGCACAGTTGCTCTTGTCCAGCCATGATAGCCAGTGCTGGTTTGTAGAGCTGTTCATCCCAGCTGTTTTGATCTTCAAGAAAAGAGGCCATTGTCCAGCCATGATAGCCAGTGCTGGTTTGTAGAGCTTTTCATCCCAGCTGTTTTGATCTTCAAGAAAAGAGGCCATTGTCCAGCCATGATAGCCAGTGCTTTTTTGTAGAGCTTTTCAACACAGCTGTTTTGATCTTCAAGAAAAGAGGTCATTGTCCAGCCATGATAGCCAGTGCTGGTTTGTAGAGCTTTTCATCCCAGCTGTTTTGAACTTCAAGAAAAGAGGTCATTGTCCAGCCATGATAGCCAGTGCTGGTTTGTAGAGCTTTTCATCCCAGCTGTTTTGAACTTGAAGAAAAGAGATCATTGTCAGGCCATGATATCCAAAGCAACTTTTTAGAACTTCCAGGCCCGAATGTTTTGAACTTGAAGAAAAGAGATCATTGTAAAAGGTAAGGATAAAGGATCATTAGTATAGCGACTTATCACCCATGTCTGGGGCTCAGATCACATTACACTTTACCCCCTGATCACTGGGTCGCCTGATCAATCCTTCACTGGCACCTGACAACAAGCAGTGACAGACATGTACCAAGCACACAGTCAGGCAGCAGTACAACTCCACTCCTTGCGGAGCGTTCCCTCCCGATCCTGGCTCATGGCCGCATACCAAGGATTGCTCGCACTACAGTGTGCCATGGCTGCCCTCTCGGGTACCCAGTGGGTGGGGAGAAATATTATCATTCAGCACCGTGCTTGAGGATTCAACTCTGGACCCACGCAGCTTCGAACACCGCACCCACTGGCCGTTGACACCTGCAAGTCGAGCGTGCTAACCAATCAGCCACAGAGCCCCACAAATTGCAGTATTGTCATGACATCAGCCACAGAGCCCCACAGACTGCAGTCCTTTCATGACATCAGCCACAGAGCCCCACAAATTGCAGTATTGTCATGACATCAGCCACAGAGCCTCGCAAATTGCAGTCCAGTCATGACATTAACAACAGAGCCCCACAAATTGCAGTATTGTCATGACATCAGCCACAGAGCCTCGCAAATTGCAGTCCAGTCATGACATTAACAACAGAGCCCCACAAATTGCAGTCCCGTCATGACATCAGCCACAGATCCCCACAAACTGCATTCCAGTCATGACATCAGCCACAGAGCCCCACAAACTGCAGTTCTGTCATGACAGCCACAGAGCCCCACACATTGCAGTCATGTCGTGATATCAGCCATAGCCCCACAAACTGCAGTTACGTCATGACAGCCACAGAGCCCCACAAACTGCAGTCATGTCATGATATCAGCCACAGAGCCCCGCAAACTGCAGTCATGTCATGACAGCCACAGAGCCCCACAAACTGCAGTCCTGTCATAATATCAGCCACAGAGCCCCGCAAACTGCAGTCATGTCATGGCAGCCACTGAACCCCACATATTGCAGTCATGTCATCACATCATCCACAGAGCCCCACACATTGCAGTCCACTCATGATATTAGCCACAGAGCCCCGCATATTGCAGTCCACTCATGATATTAGCCACAGAGCCCCACACATTGCAGTCATGTCATCACATCATCCACAGAGCCCCACACATTGCAGTCCACTCATGACATCAGCCACAGAGCCCCACACATTGCAGTCTTGTCATAACATCAGTCACAGAGCCCCACACATTGCAGTCTTGTCATAACATCAGCCACAGAGCCCCACATATTGCAGTCATGTCATCACATCAGCCACAGAGCCCCACACCTTGCAGTCCACTCATGATATTAGCCACAGAGCCCCACACATTGCAGTCATGTCATCACATCATCCACAGAGCCCCACTCATTGCAGTCCACTCATGATATCATCCACAGAGCCCCACACATTGCAGTCCACTCATGATATTAGCCACAGAGCCCAACACATTGCAGTCATGTCACACAGCCACAGAGCCCCACACATTGCAGTCATGTCATGACATCAGTCACAGAGCCCCACAAACTGCAGTCATGTCATGACATCAGCCACAGAGCCCCACACATTGCATTTCAGTCATGATATTAGCCACAGAGCCCCACACATTGCAGTCCAGTCATGACATCAGCCAGTGAGCCCCACACATTGCAGTCATGTCATGAAATGAACCACAGAGCCCCACACATTGCAGTCATGTCATGACATCTGGCACAGAGCCCCGCAAACTGCAGTCCTGACATGACATTAGCCACAGAGCCCCGCAAACTGCAGTCCTGTCAT
>JAWQFJ010025401.1:25000-35000 GCA_034096865.1 Theodoxus fluviatilis | reverse complement strand
CAGTAGCAGCAGTAAAAGCAACAGCAGCAGCAGCAACAACAGCAGATGCAGCAACAGCAATGGCAAAATCAGTAGATGTAGCAATATTAACAGCAACAGCAGCAGCAGCATCAACAACAGCAGCATTAGCAGCAGCAACAACAGCAGTAGCAGCAGTAAAAGTAACAGCAGCAGCAGCATCAACAACAGCAGTATCCACAGTAAAAGCAACAGCAGCAGCAGCAGCAACAACAACAGCAGCGGCCTTTAGCAGCAACAGCAATGACAACATCAGCAGCTGTAGCAATATTAACAGCAACAGCAGCAGCAGTAGCATCAACAACAGCAGCAGTAGCGGTGACAGCTCAAGTAGCAAAGGCAGCAGCAGTAGCAGGTTGTGGTGGTGGTGATGATTGTTGGGGAGGGGCTGGGGAAGCAGTTCTAGTAATGCTTAGGCAGAGGCAGCAGCCGGAGCAGAGGCGTCAGCAGCAGTAGATGAACTTGGAAATGTTGCCGTCATTGTCGTAGTCATCGTCGTCGTTGTCATCGTTGTTATCGTCGTTGCTATGCAGATGGATGGAACCGTTTCAGTTTCTCCCTCCCTCCCACCCTCCACCACTACCCCCTCCACCGTCAAGTTTGACTTGTCTGCTTCTCTAGTCAACCGCATCCATGAATTAAAATGAGTTGCAATTATTTATAGCTCCCTCACCTCTCTCTCTCTCTCTCTCTCTCTCTCTCTCTCTCTCTCTCTCTCTCTCTCTCTCTCTCTCTCTCTCTCTCTCTCATCTCTCCTCTCCTCCACTCTCTCCACTCTCTCACTCTCTCTCTCTCTCTCTCTTCTCCTCTCTCCCTCCCTTTCCCACTCCCTCCCTCCCTCCCCCCCCCTCTCTCTCTCTCTCTCTCTCTCTCTCTCTCTCTCTCTCTCTCTCTCCATCAAATGTATGAATACGCAAGGTTTCATATTCTTGATAGATGGATATTACCTCCCTCCACACTCACTCACACAATTCTCGAATTCTGTCTTCTTTGGGCGTGTAGGGGTATCAATCGTGGAGAGCGGGATAATTAATTCACTCACTCTCTCTCACGCTCGCATGACGTGACACATTATTCATCAAAGATTTTCTTTAATCAGACTGAATCATGAATAAAATCAAATTCAAGGCAATATGAATGAAAATGTCAATCAATCCTATCAGTCTACTCTCTGACTGAAAAGTAGAGGATTAATTTCACTGACCCAAAACCAAAGTTGACCCAAGAGTTACTCACAAGTTCACGCAGATAGGCGATGACGCTGCTAGAACTTTCCAACGATGAAAATTCTGCCCAAAACGATGTCCACTCAGAAATGGGCATTCACAAGCACACACTCTCTCTCTCAAGGCTACACCTCGAAAGGAGAGGATCAAAAAGGCCATAGACACTTGTGGGTTCACCCACACACACATGTACATGTGCGGACACAGGTTTGAACACCAGCCAGCGTTCAGAACCAAACGACGAAACTTTCATGTGGCAAGACGGCGTCATAATCCGACAAAGCTGGACCTTCATTCATAGAGGACACTGTTCTTCTTAATACAACCTTTCAGATGGTCGGGGGAGGATTAGACTTTTAACGTGTTTCATCTCAACACGGAGCTGCTCGAAAATACGTCTGCTCATAACGACATTCCTGGAGTCAACTGAATTACATAATTCCAGCGTCTTCAACTCAAGAGTTATTCACAGCGCATGCGCCACCACCTCCCGTCAATCAAACCAATGTTGCGTCACTGATAATATAAAAAAACAGCCGGTTCAAACCAGTCTCAGAGTGCAAAGCTCAGCTTGTTCCCGCCAAAACATCGACATGGCATTCGTTTCAAACAACAATGAAAATGGAACAAAGGCCAAACCGTAACAATGGACAAGAGTACATAAAAACAAAACACGTCGCCATGTTTCTATACTACGCTCTCAACCGACGTCAAAGACTTCAAGACGGACAGTAGAAAAACCAAGTTTAGCCACATGTTAGTCAAGTAAGATATTTATGTACTCTGTGTTTTAGCAGATAATAGATTCTTCATTGCCATTGTGTAGAAAAACAAAACAATTGATCCTATGGTACTAAGTGCGTCATTTATCATTATGTTGTAAATGATTCGAGAAAAAATTGCAATCTTGTCTTCGTGCATTGAACGACAAAATTGTTGTCCACTGATTTAAGTACCCTGTAATACAGTTTCATCAAGAACTTTCAATTAATGTGAATGTAAACTGTTGTGACGTGTCGTCGGCCTTACAATAAAAGTTTAAAGTCAAAGTCAAAGTCTCTCTCTCTGTCTCTCTCTGTCTCTCTCTGTCTCTGTCTCTCTCTGTCTCTCTCTCTGTGTCTCTCTCTCTCTCTCTCTCTCTCTGTCTGTCTCTCTGTCTCTCTCTCTCTCCTCTCTCTCTCTCTCTGTCTCCTCTCTCTCTGTCTCTCTCTCTCTCTCTGTCTCTCTCTCTGTCTCTCTCTCTCTCTCTCTCTCTGTCTCTCTCTCTGTCTCTCTCTCTCCTGCTCTTCTGTCTCTCTCTCTGTCCTCTCTCTGTCTCTCTCTCTCTCTCCTCTCTCTCTCTCTCTGTGTCTCTCTTCTCTGTCTCTCTCTCTGTCTGTCTCTCTCTCTGTCTCTCTCTCTCTCTCTCTCTCTCTCTCTCTCTCTCTCTCTCTCTCTCTCTCTCTCTCTCTCTCTCTCTCTCTCTCTCTCTCTCTCTCTCTCGCTCGCTCGCATATGCACGCGTGCACTCAGAAGACAATAGTGCGCTCGCAAATAAGCATAGAGGTACTACACACATGCATAAAATTGCACGCAAGCAAGCACACGCAGGTTTACATGCCCTCTCTCAAACGCAAGGATGCACACACATCGATATCGGCCCTGAAACCTTACACGTACACCAGCACACATTCCACGATAACCACTTCTTTACACCGAAGAACAAACCACAGCTGCGAGCAATGCACGCACACTCATCAAAGGCGACTTGCTTTTTTTTCCATTCAAGCAATCTCCCTCCATAAATTCCCGTGATGAGTTCAGGGTGTTTCGTCCTCGCTGCGGACCTCCGCAGAGTTGAGGTCTGTCAGGGGCGAACTTCTCTGAAGAAGTTTACGATGTTTGTAAAGTGTTTAACTGCCTAGAAGTTCAAGAGTTATAGAAGATTTTCCTCCACGCCGGCAACAAACAATGGGTCGGTGTCCCAAAGAGAGGGAGTTCAGTGGACGTTGCTTCCCCTGTCGACATACTTGACACCAGTCTGCGTACAACGTTTCTCCCTGGAGGGAAGACCCACGTCAGAGACCAAAATTCTTCTTGAGCTCCGCGTGGCACGGAGGGGATTACAGCTCATTGAAACTGGCCTCGCTGAATCTCCTACGAGTTACGACGTCATAAAATGGTGCTCGCTCGGGCAACGACCTCTGAGGAATAACCCCTATTCCTTACCTTCGCATCTGATCTGTCACCCCTCCCTTCGCCACCCCCCCACCCCCTCCCAACCCCTCGTCTCCTTTCTTTCCTTTCCCCTACCCGCTACCTTCCACCCCCACCCCCTCTCCCTTTCCCTCTCCCATTCTTCTATTGGCTATTTGTCTACTTCCCTACCTCTTTACTGTAACCCCACTCAGTATAATTCCTTCCCTTTCCCCGCTATCCTCCCCATCCCCCAGTTTTGTTGGCATCTTCTCTACTTTACCACCTCTATACTCTAACCCCACTCTACCCAAAATAATCCCTCTCCCCCATTCCTTTTCTATTGGCCTCTTGTCTACTTCCTCACTTCTATACTCTATCCCCATCCAGAATAATTCTTCCCTCCAACTCCAACCTCAACCCCCCCCCCCCCCCCCCCCACCTCCCCTTACTCCTCTTAACACCAATCCACTTTGCCCTATCGTTTCCTTCTTTTCTAAAATAGGATACAGAGAGGGGTCTCCAGGAAGTTTCTGTCGAGTCTGTCATCGCCAGTGACTTTCAGGCGAATTCTGCGAATGCTGCCTGCAATGCCTCTCTGTTGCAAAGGCGGTCGCAATTTGATTGTCTTCCTCCTTACTCGACATCCTGAGCTCGTTGCGGTCTACGGATGCCCAGCGTGGCTTCTCGGAGGCTAGACCACGTCGTGGGTGGCGGTAGCCTTTCCACTCAGCCCTTGTCGTAAAGGTCCTCTCCGTTGAAGTCCACGAACACGCCAACAGATTATGAGAAACACGCGACCACAGAAATGCTGGGTAAAAAAGTGGAGGAAGGAGCAATAAACAGCCGCGGTGAAGAAGGGGCGAAGGAAAGAGAATACATAGACAAGTTCATAGCAGTAGGACGACGTCGTTTTCCAGATTTTCTTACGTCAACATAAATGGGTATGCTGTTTATAGCAGACAAAATCAAATCTGTAGTGCAGAGACACTATATTTCAGACGCATTCACGACTCTCAAAACAGTGAATACACTTACTTGGCAAAGACGTTAAAAGTGATGAGAATTTGAAGACCTCAAACTCAAAGAAGGTAACATGGCCTTGTCGATAAGGTAACGATAGGATATTTAGTACTTTTTTCCTGTCTTCTTAAGACCACACACACACACACACACACACACACACACAAACACACACACACACACACACACACACACACACACACACACACACACACACTCACACACACACATACATATAGGTATTCTAAGGAAAACAATGTTTAATGATACAACTGATACTGTATTGTGGTAAAGTACACACACACACTCTCTCTCTCTCTCTCTCTCTCTCTCTCTCTCTCTCTCTCTCTCTCTCTCTCTCTCTCTCTCTCTCTCTCTCCTTATCTCCGGCTGTCATCTATTCATTAGCCGCTCCCTTCCTCTCCCTGGCTGCAACCATCACATGGACGTCTGGTCCCCAAGGAGTCAGCCCTCAGGGCAGCCGGCCCGCAGACCAGCCGGCCCAGGCTGCCACCACCTTCCTCGCCGCTTTGCTCTCTCTCCATGATTAATCGTCAACATTGGAACACGTGTTTTACCGTTACAATGAGCTACCGTAAAACAGGTGTTCCAATGTTGACGATTAATCATGGAGAGAGAGAGAGTAAAGGGGCGAGAAAGGTGGTGACAGCCTGGACTGGCTGGGATGACAACCGAAGATAAGGAGAGAGAGAGAGAGAGAGAGAGAGAGAGAGAGAGAGAGAGATTAAACTTTTATAAAAAATTAAACTTTATTTTTCAAGGGAAATACATGAATTAGGCATAACTGCCTATCGTTGATCCAGCCCTTGTTAAAACAAGAAAACAAACAAACAAATCCAATCCCATCCCCCACCCCTACCCACCCACCCACCCTCTATCCCATACAAAATTCACACAATAACACAGGTTACAATCAATTCATGGAAACGAAATACCATGTTGAAAATAGCCACAACGTGAATTTAGAATAAGATGGAAATATCTAGGATGACTGCATAAGAAAGGTATGTAGTTTCAATTTAAATTTCTTTAAAGATTTCGCAATTTTTAGAGAATTGGATAGTGTGTTCCACATAGTAACCTCTGAATAAGATAGACTATGTTTAAACAAATCAATCCTAGGTTGTGGTATTATAAAGTTATGTGCAAGAAAATTTGAATGTTGGAATAAGTTTATCAAATAATCAGGCACATCACAATCATTAATTCTTTTCATTAAGACACATTTATTGAATTGTAAATGCTTATGAAAAGGCAATAAGTTAGGTTCTTTCATTTTGTCATTTGTAGATCGTGAACAATTTGTTATTATAAGCTTAGAGGCTCTTCGATACAATAACTTCAGCCTTTTCAAGTTAGCGTCACTACAGCCATTCCAAATTGTTGACGCATAATTAATGTGAGATAAGATATGAGCATGGAAGAATATTTTGCAAGATTGAACGTCAACAATATGTCTTAATTTGGAGAGAAGAAATAGATTAATTTATATTTTTTTACAAATATAATCAATGTGTGATTGCCATCCTAAATGATCATCAATTATTACACCAAGAACTTTGAGCTCAACAATTTTTTCGATTCTCAAAGAATCAAGAACAAGAGGAAGAGATAAAGGATACATTTGATGTTTTTGTCTCTTAGTTATCACCATATATTTCGTTTTGGAAGGATTAATGACCATATGATTCAAAGAGCACCAGGAACGTATTTCATCCAGGCTCCTTTGAAGTTTTACTGCCACACATTCAGTCCTGACACCTGAGGTTGAAAGTGTTACATCATCAGCAAACATATCATATGTAACCTCTTTATCAGAGATATGTAATGGTAGGTCATTGATGAATAGGCAGTACAAAAGAGGACCTAAGACGGAACCTTGTGGCACACCCACTTGTAAATGGCCACAAAAAGAAGCATGTCCATTGAAATAGACATACTGCTGTCTGTCTGTCTGTTAAGAATAATTGAAAGAATTTCACCGTGTAACAACCATTTAGATATTGTGGTAACTTTTCAATTAAAATGTCATGATGAACCATGTCAAACGCTTTCTTTAGATCAAAAAAGATGGAACCAATCAAATGTGACCTATTAATGGCACATAGCCAAGAATCAATCAATCGAGTTAATGCTGTGTGGCAAGAATGTTTTGGCCGAAAACCCGATTGAAGAGAATAAAGTAGATCATGTTGATCCAGATATGCCTTCAAATGCTTGTGAACATGCTTTTCAAGTGGCTTTGATAGTATAGAAAGTATTGAAATGAGTCTAAAATCATCAATATTCAAAGGAGTCTTCATTTTTGGTAAAGGAATAACTTTCGCTATTTTCCATTCATTGGGGAACGTGTGATTGATGAGAGAGAGGAGTATATGTACTTTACTACAGTATCTAAAAAAAGTGTGAGTACATGCCATTCTGCACATTCTGCAGTGAAGTTATGCAAATGTAAGATCAACACTAGATGCACACTGCGATAGAGGATTTAATTTCGGGAACTTCAAAGCTTCTTCACTTCAAATGATGCTCACAGCTGGTATATTGGGAACATCATCAAACGACGTAAACATATTTTTGTACCACACACAGAAAAACACTGTATGTTGCCAAGAAGGTAAGATGAATAGAACAAATACTTTATTCATTTTTATGTTGCTGACACTTGATTTCTAAAATAGACTCTCTTACTTGCGATCATGATCCAAGTCGAGCTATTCTCAAAAGGCAGGGACGTGATACAATACATTTTGCCCCCACGTTCCATGCCAAGCATAAATCACTTTTATGTACCTTTATGATCTTAGACCACATTCATCTTGCTGAAACCGCAGGCCCCTTGTGACTCGGGCGTTTTGTTTTGTCGTCTGTCATGCCGACACCCTTCATGTGTCCATTTCTGGGAAACGCCACAAATCATCTCCATACAACAACCTTTTCATCGCCACATCCAAATAGACATTAACCGTGCGGAATTGTGCACAAATCAAGCCTTGTCGCTGCGTGATGGGAGATGACCGACACCTCAAAGTGGGCATGCCGACAGACTCACCTGTGCACACAGAGATGACCTGTGGCCGGACCGAGGCAAGGCAATTAAAAGGCAAGCGGCTGTCTGGAGCTGTCAGGCTGAGAGAGATCCGCTGCCGCACACGGGGGCCCAGCCAGCCAGACATATGCAGTCTCCTGTGGAAGCCCGGAATGACGAATGACTGGCTGCACCGCCGCCATGACAGTGTCTAGAGGTGACGAAGAGGTCGTGTGGTTCCCACATCGTGATCGCACAGTTTCTTTCAAAGACTGTAATGCGTCTGGGTGGTAGTTAGAGAGCTCTGTGTTCGGTCTTTATGTAAATTAATGGAGATGTAGAGGTAAATCTGTCTCTGATATTCAGTATTGCTTGATGAGAGTCCGTGATATTGATGCTTGTGTACTAATTTGTTGGAAAGCTTGACTATCACATTGGAGTAGAGAGGAGGTTGTTAAGGCCTCCCCCAAACCACTGTTTTTACTGATTTTGCTTCTACCCTTGCAGTCCCTTGCAGTCCCTTGCCAGTTTCATCGATATCGTCCTTGTATTCGCTTGTGCACAAGAGTCTCCGTGCTTGTTATATTTTCAGTAATATCTTGATGAGTATATTTGTTTGCCGAAAGCAAAATTCCCCTGCTGAATGACTCGCCCCTGTTTCTGTGAACCTGTCGCCTTGTGACATTGACTCTCTCTATCTGATTCTCTCTCTCTCTCTCTCTCTCTCTCTCTCTCTCTCTCTCTCTCTCTCTCTCTCTCTCTCTCTCTCTCTCTCTCCCTCCCTCCCTCCCTCGCTCAACCTTTTCATCTTTCTGTCTGGCCTATCCTTTCCCCTGGCCTGGGGTTTGGCCATCTCGGTCTATATGAGCTCAGGTGACACACGTGGAGGCACAGACGTCCCCTCGTGTTCACACTTTCTTTCATTCTTGGAGGCACTGGACGTGCATGCTTTTGATCTAGTTCCACCGGGAGTTAGATTCGGCCCATCACCAATGTCTTTCATTTCTCCCTCTCTCTATCCTGTGTCATGTGTGTCTTGTGAGTCACATACCAATCTGCATGAAAGGCCAAACATGGCGGTCTTGTGCTAGGCTGGAACGGTCAAGCATCTTTTCCTCACATCACTTGTGAGTTGGATTGATCACACCTTCCACCTCTGCCGTATGATGTGTCCCATGTGCTGAATGGGAATCTGTCCCAAAGGGGTCTGTTGTTAAACATAAGATTTAGCTTCTGGTCTTGGTGTTGACCAAACCACTATTGTGACTGCCCCCTGTACCTGTCTGCGCATGTCCATCTCTATGAAAAGGGCTTCCATGCATGCGATTGAGAGCCAGGGCCAGTCTAAGAGACGAATGCACCAGTCTGAGAGACTACCAGTGACAGGCCACTGTCATCACAGTCTTGGGTTGGTCCAGACAACTACCACTTGGCCTCGGACCAGCCAGCAGCTGCTGTAACCATGGGTAAATAAAATCGTGGAAAGCAGCTACGACTTGTCTCGTACATATGCCCTTCTACTACTAAGCCTCGAGCCCCCCTTATTTAATGCTCGAATCTTGCCACTGGCTTCCTTCCGCCTCATCACATTTTCATTAATCATTTTCTGGAAAACACTTTTCTTTTTGAAATGCCCTTTAAAAATATTCCAGTTGTCTTTGAGCAAAGAGCAAAATTTATCCATATGCGTTTAGGCCCGATACACTATTTCATCACAAGGAAGCATCAGTTTACTGACGGAGACAGGGACCAGAATCCCGGAATAACATACGGGTGACCTTTCAGACGTTCAATGAAGGAGAAGGAAAAAAAAGAGAGAGAGTAGAGTCTTTCAAAGACCCGTGTTGGAATCTTGTGGGTAATGAGATGTCACTCACACACAGGCGGACGTCTCCTTCAATCAGCGTCCACGTCAGAGGCAACCTTCTCCACTGGGGCAGTCAGAGACGGCGCTCCCTGGCTGACCAGATGTGCAGAAAGTGAGAAAAATGGCACTTGTCATGGGTTATTGCCAGATGGAGATGGGTCATTGCTTTTCTCTCTGTGTGGAGTGTGCATGAAACATGTAAAAACAATGCTAGCAAATAGTTGAGTGGATCTTCTGTGTATAGATATTTTGAATACTGACGACATTTAAGAATAGGGTATCAGTCTGTAAATATATGAATAAGTAACATTAATGAGATTGTTGTGACGTCTGTTTATCTTACTGGCCTAGTGCTGTGTGTAGGTTCTAGTGGAGCATTCAACTGGCCAGTTTTCCCCCAACAACGTATTGTCTCTTGCTTTGTCTACTTTTCTGTCTGAATTTCTGTTACTTTGTCTCTTTTTCTATCCACTTCTTTGTCTCCACGTCTGTTTTGTCATCTCTTTGACTTTCCATATATTAACCTGAGACCTTGCCTGTAAGTCTGACTAACTTTCCATCGGTTTCTTCTTTGTCATTTTACATTTCTCTGCCTATTCGTCTGTGTGTCTGCCAGAGGTATATGTATGTCTGTGTCTCTGT
>JAWQFJ010025401.1:20000-22500 GCA_034096865.1 Theodoxus fluviatilis | reverse complement strand
AGCGGCCATTTTGAAATCGAAAACGAGACGGACTTTGCAAAAATATTGGCGTCTGCTATGGCCAGCACCAGTACCAGTACATGGAGTGGAAATCTCCTTCATGTACCTCCATTCTCGCATGGTAATGCGGAAATATGGGCAAGTGATGTTGGTGCCCACATTTAAAAAGACAGTCAGAGGCTGTGGAGCGAGTCCAGCGCAGGGCTACCGAGTTGTTGAGTGAATGTCGGGAGATGTCTTACAGCGAGCGCGTAGAGTATTTGAATCTGCACTCACTAAAAGGAAGAAGGATTCGTGGTGACTGCACCGACTACATAAATTTTTCAAAAACCAACTGGACAAGGATCCTACATTCATATCGTTATCTAGAAGCTATGATGACCGACACTGTCGCAATAGGAAGATTGCGCTAAGACCTTATGTTATATAACGCAACACATTACGATGGGGCGTTCATAAGGCTTCGCGGCCTACATTTAGCCTCTCAACTACTACTACTACTACTACTACTACTACTACTACTACTACTACATCCCCAGTAGAAAGAAAGGGAAAGGATACGAAAAGTTCATCGAAGGATTTGTGCATGACATCGAAGGTAAAACAGGTTACCCTTCTCTCTTCACTCTTGTAGATCTAGATCTCGTAGTGCATTCAGCGTGGCTGAGACTATAGTGCATATAGTCTCAGCAACAGGTTGGTCACGTGATAGCCTTAATTCTTCCATAACATGCATACTACCATTCAACACTGAGTCTCAGCCACGCTGAATGACATATCACATCATTGAGTGTATTCCTCCGCTTGTTGTGATACACTCGATACTGGCAGCCATCTTTCCGTCAGTTCATTTTCTAAACATCGATTTCCCATAAATGTAAAACTTGTATGCGGTAAAATTCGAATCACAAGAGTGTAATATTGTGAACTCTACTAATTATAAGGACTTTGAATACAGCAGCAACAATTATACTTCATTGTGCGAGTAAGGCAACCAATCCCGTCTGCATAATGTTAATTGTTTGGACCGATAGTACGATACGCCCAGAAACCCGCTGAGTGCTTTTACTGATGAGGAATCATTAATTTAATGTATGCTTAGAAGGATTAAACTTAGAAAAACTGCTTCTGAGCTCTCCGATGATATCGAACTTCGGAATCGGACGGAAGAAACTTCGACTCGATCAACGTTCAACACAGAGACAACAGTGAGTAAAATCTTCCTTCTACTTCTAGATCAGTCGATACACGAATGATCAAAGTGTGGACTCAGCAGCTCGTCAAACAGTGTGAAGGCAGTTAGACCACAGGTTCCGGCCAGAAAGCATTTACTTGCGAGAGTATAACCATAGATTCACGAAACCAGCCCGGAGCCATAGGAATCCTTTTCGATGCGTTTATACTGACTAGTTCCAAAGACAAGCGCACGTGCTGAAGGCAGTTTGCAACCTTATCGACGATGTTCGCGCTAAAAGTAGTTCTCAAATGATTTCCTGAAAATCTCCTAGATTAGTTTTATTAGAACACCAAATTTGTGTTTATCTATCGGGATAAATAATTGGAGTGAAATAGAATCGTCTCTTTTTACTCTCAATGGTCTTTTGATCATGTTGAATTTTGATTGGTAAAATCTTTGGAATGTGGGGCCGAAGTCACGTGACCAACCTGTTTCAGAGATACTATATCTCTGTGTTCAGAATGTGGTAATGCTCGATTACTGATTGTATCGTTGAGTATTGACCACTGCGAGAATAAAAGTTTTCCGAAAACGACCACCGGATTTCTTGGACGTCAACCCCCTGGAGCAGCCAGGAGAAACCCCCTGGTGCAGCTAGGAGAAACCCCCTGGAGCAGCTAGGAGAAACCCCCTGGTGCAGCTAGGAGAAACCCCTTGGAGCAGCCAGGAGAAACCCTCTGAAGCAGCTAGGAGAAACCCCCTGGTGCAGCTAGGAGAAACCCCCTGGTGCAGCTAGGAGAAACCCCCTGGAGCAGCCAGGAGAAACCCCCTGGAGCAGCCAGGAGAAACCCCCTGGAGCAGCTAGGAGAAACCCCCTGGTGCAGCTAGGAGAAACCTTCTGAAGCAGCTAGGAGAAACCCTCTGAAGCAGCTAGGAGAAACCCTTTGAAGAAGCTAGGAGAAACCCCCTGGTGCAGCGAGGAGAAACCCCCTGGTGCAGCTAGGAGAAACCCTCTGAAGCAGCTAGGAGAAACCCCCTGGTGCAGCTAGGAGAAACCCCCTGATGCAGCTAGGAGAAACCCTCTGAAGAAGCTATAAGAAACCCCCTGGTGCAGCTAGGAGAAACCCCCTGGTGCAGCTAGGAGAAACCCCCTGGAGCAGCTAGGAGAAACCCCCTGGAGCAGCTAGGAGAAACCTTCTGAAGCAGCTAGGAGAAACCCCCTGAAGCAGCTAGGAAAAACCCCCTGGTGCAGCTAGGAGAAACCCCCTGGTGCAGCTAGGAGAAACCCCCTGGAGCAGCTAGGAGAAACCCCCTGGAGCAGCT
>JAWQFJ010025401.1:0-10000 GCA_034096865.1 Theodoxus fluviatilis | reverse complement strand
CTCTGTGTGTGTGTGTGTGTGTGTGTGTGTGTGTGTGTGTGTGTGTGTGTGTGTGTGTGTGTACGTGCGCGCGTGCGTGTTTGTGTGTGAGTGTATGTGTGTTTGTGTATGTGTGTGTATGTGTGTGTGTGTGTGTGTGCGCGTGCGTGTATGTGTGTGAGTGTATGTGTGTTTGTGTGTGTATGTGTGTGTGTGCGCGCGCGCGTGTGTATGTGCATACTTCTGCATCAAAATTAAAAGATTGAAACGTTTTCATCAACAACGACGTTTTGCCTACACAAATAATATAAGTGCAACGTCGTCAAAAGGTCATACAGGCAGGAATGTTGTCAGCATATTACAATTAAATCAAAAGTACATGGTTAGACTGTTGTCTCGTAATAACGGTAGTGTGTTGACAGTTTAACGATTATGAAGACATTTAGATTCTAGCTGCGCATGTAAGATGCCTTCTCTGCCTGTCTTCCTGCCTGTCTGCCTGCCTGTCTGCCTGTCTGTCTGCCTGTCTGCCTGTCTGCCTGTCTGTCTGCCTGCCTGCCTGCCTGCCTGCCTGCCTGCCTGCCCGCCTGCCCGCCTGCCTGCCTGCCCGCCTGCCTGCCTGCCTGTGTGTCTGTCTGTCTGTCTGTCTGTCTGTCTGTCAGTCTGTGTGTGTGTGTGTGTGTGTGTGTGTGTGTGTGTGTGTGTGTGTGTATGTGAATCTGTGTGTGTGTGTGTGTGTCTGTCTGTCTGTTTTCTCTCTCTCTCTCTCTCTCTCTCTCTCTCTCTCTCTCTCTCTCTCTCTCTCTCTCTCTCTCTCTCTCTCTCTCTTTCTTATACACGATCGGAAAAAAGTTTAGAGTCGGACGAAAAAATAGAGCCTGTCGGGGACTGTGACCACCCTTTTTTCTCCCAAAAACGGTCAAGTCAGGGGATTCGGCAAGACGTAGGAAGTCTTCTCCCCCGCACCAAGATTGCAGACCCTGGGTAAGGCCCTATCGGTATTAAATATATATAAGCAGATTGTGTGTGCGTTTTGCGTTCACAGCCTGTCGTTTACTACAAGCAATTGCATATAATATGTTTCACGATCATCTGACTCATAAGCACGCGCTACAGGTAAACATGTTTTTTTAATGGGGCACACGCATCCAATTTCACGCTACACGTTCGAAGACGGACGTAGTATCTACACATTTGAGTTGTTCAAAACATATTGTTGTTTGACCTTGATAACTGTGATAATTTAGGCTTCGTGCGAGCTGGCGTGATGTGGAATGGAAATTGGTTTATTTCTGTAATATGAGAGAGAGAGAGAGAGAGAGAGAGAGAGAGAGAGAGAGAGAGAGAGAGAGAGAGAGAGAGAGAGAGAGAGAGGGGGGGGGGGAGAGAGAGAGATAGAGAGAGAGAGAGAGAGTTCGCATTCATCTGTCAATCGCTCTCTCTCTCTCACACACACACACACACAAACACACACACAAACACAGACACACAAACACGCGCACGCGCGCGCGCGCATGCACGTGCACCCCAACACACACACACTTTGTTGTATGACGTTGAGTTTATCTTCCAATGTCTTGCAAACGAGTAATGTCGTAATCTTTTAAAGAAAAATATTATGTCCATGGAGTGCATTTAATTTTTTTTTTGACGCGCCAGGGTACTTTTTAATCTTTAAGTACAATCAAAGTTTGAGCTGCAGTCGAAACGCGTACAATCGAAAGTTTGAGCAGCAGTCGAATGGCGAAAGGAACGCTAGAAAGGGTTCTGTCAAAGAGTTCTGGGATCACAGGGCAGCCGTCGTGTTGCAGATGACCGAATAAATAAACACGAACAGTGTGGAGCAGTTACACTGTGAAAAGTGCGGTGGTCACTGGCCCTAGGCCTGTGGAACCCGCAGTCTCTCTCCGCAGTCATCTCGCGATCTGGATGAGGCAAGGCAACTCTTCGTAGATTGCGAACCCAGTCATAGATAGTGGGAGAGACAGAAAATGAGGACTTGTAAATAAAAATCTTTTTTCACAGAGAATCGTTTTTAGCCGATACGTTTTCGTCATCTATACGTGCGAGAAAATAATTCTGCGCAATTCAAACTCTCTGTGTGCAAATTAAACTGTTTACTATTCTTTTACCTAACTCCCTGAAATATCTTGTTCAAACTAAATTTATCACGAGAGATGTATCTTGCAGATGTTACTGGATAGAGTGAATCCGGCACAAAAATAGTATCAACGGTCACATATGTTACAGGGACAAAAACCCGTATAGCTATTTGCATGTCGGAGGTCAAGGCGAAAACAATTCGGTCCAAACACAAAATAGATGAATCATGTAAGTGAAATCGGTCGACAACAACATACACATAAAAACTTAAAGCAAACGTAGAGCAGGAGCAATTCCGAAATGCGCCGCAATCAAGTTGAGGCCTCCTTGGCATGTACAAGTAAACAGACGCGCGAGCTCTCCAAACGAAATGCCGCCATGTAATGTGGATAATTCTTTTCCCCGTCAAAACAATCTCCACTGCATTTACTTCTTCACTTCTCCCTCCTGTTCCTTCTCTTGTCTTCTCTCACCCCCTCTCATACTCGCTTGCCGCATTCCTCGACTGAGAGCATGCCGTCACATCTGTAGGCCTATCAGACGATAAAAACCAGGGCCGCGTTGCATCTAGACGCCAGGTCCTGCGAGGCATAGGCCGATGTCAACCTGTGTCAAAAATCGCATGCCTCCCTCGTCAGCTAGAATGCTGTAATCTCTGTGTTTTCGGGGCCTGCTCCAGTAGGATCCGCACAGACAGCCCCAAGCAGCATTTACATTGCCGTTAACATCTGCTTTCACCCTGTCGACACCGGCCTATTTCTCGCAGGTTCTTGGCTTCCTTCGCGAGAAGACGTGACCTTATTTTGTGTTTTCCTCTGCAGAAGAGTTCCTGCTACACCATGAACACGAAGTGACCTTTCACACACACACACACGCACACACACACACACACATACACATACTCACACACACACACACACACACACACACACACACACACATTTTGGGACTGGAACGGGCTTTATTTGCCCCAAGCGCTCTGTATGCGCGAGTAATGGCAAGTAAGGATGACACAGTAGTGGACTTTATTCATGCAGAATACATTTAAACGTGCATAAAGGATGTCTGTGGCAAAGAAAACACTTTCTTAGCGTCTAGCAAACACAACATGCTGCACAGAAGATTTACCTCCCTTTTAAAAAGTGAAGCGCTGCACTAAATCTGTAGGTGTTCAGGAGAGGCAAAGAGCGCTCAATTGCCAACATGAAGCGCTCATGCAGCGCTTTGTACTCCTGAACAAGCCTTATGTCTAGGGACTGGCTCTCCATTTTCTTCGTCACTCCATCTCCTTGTCCTTCTCTCATTCTTGAAACTGGAGGGAGAAGTAAGGGAACGATCGCAGAGAAGTGGGGATGAGGAATCGACAGAGAAGGGAGAGGATGGACTGACAAAGTGGCTTTGGCAAGTAGTCCATGTCTGTCAAAAGTTCTGAGACGATCGTCACTCAAGAAAGACAGAGGAGAAGCAGCTAGAAACTAACACTTTGGCTTAAGCAACCGCCTAGCTCCTTCAAAAGCCCCCAGATGGTGGCTAACATGAGAGAGAGAAGGGTAGAAACAAGCAAACTGGCTTCAGCAACTTTCCCACTCATTGAAAAAAGCCTCAGGAAATGGCTAGCCAAGAGAGAAAAAGAAGGTACGAACTAACAAACCGGCTTTAGCGACCATCCAACTTCTAAAACAAATTGGCGGCGGTCTTCCATTAGAAAGAGAAGAAATGTGAGGCATTTAAGCTTAAGGCAGGGGTCTTCGAGATAGGGAACGCAACAGTCTCAACAACACCAGTATCTGTCAAAACTTGAGAGAGGCCAAAACTCTGTTGACCTTTCTTCTATTTACACTGCTCGTCCATGACACTTTAACCTTGTGTCGCTCAGCAACGTAGACCTTCCGACAGGCCTTTCTTGAACGTGGTGTTACATGTATTCATTTCTAGCACCCCGCTGTATTATCAGACAGCTACAGTGTCAGTCACAAAGGCTGCCATACATCCCAGAGCAGAGACGCACAGGAGACAATCTCTGTGCCAATTTCCAGCCACAGAAAGGTTGCCAGGGTCAGCAGTTTATCAGGTAGAGACACACGGCAAGGTTGTCACTGATCCATTGATCACGTTAAGGTTTGCCTCATGACAACAGAGTGTTGATTGCATTGATATGTGTAGTTGTGTGGTGTGGCGATCCGTGATCTTTAAGAAGTAATAAATGTCTTATTTGTCTGTCACTGACTGACAATTCCTCTCTCAAGAGCAAGAGTAAAAACGTTATTTCCTGTGCGATTTCAAGTCAAGATAATTCCCAGTGAGATGTCAAGACCACCTTTTGTGTCGAATGACACATTAGTTTCAACAAGAAAGTATGAGATTCCAAGACAGGCTCATCTGTCTACATCAGCATGAAACATATCTGAGTTAAAGGGAATTTGTTCGTAGGGAATTTGTGAAGAATAGCAGGGATAGGTTAAGTCAAGCGACTAAACATTTATAACAAGACAGCAACATATAATGAAACAGTAGCTTTAAATGATCAGCAACAACGGACTGTGAAAATATTTGCTAAAAAGTTTTCTCAAAGAAGTTCCTTAGGCACTGGGTATGGAAACGTAAGAAATAAGAAGACAAATCGAAACTCTGCCCAGCTCAGTGTATCCGTTATTTGAAACCTTTTTATAGTTCCTCGCTGGTTTATCTCGTTCTCTGATGTTACGCTAAGAGCATTGTTTGAATCATGATATTGGGAAACAAAAAATATATATGTATACCGAGCTGACTAAAGACTGGACGTATGAAACTATTTTTCTGTGGATAACAATTTCATACACCACCCATCACCGCGTGTCCTCGTTGACGGTGTTGCCGAACATTTGTCTCTGAGCGATCGTGGCTTGATTGCAGAATTGCTTGTAATTGCGGAGCAACAACCTACAGGGAGAACAATTTCAAATACATCGCTTATCACCGCCACTGCGTCGCTGACAGCGGTGTTTTGGGCGCTTTTGTGAGGCGCAGAATCTCGACAGAATCGCGGGGGCTATGCGTTGCCGACGTTCCTCGCTCATAAGGAGGGACTCGTTGTGAAGGAGGGAGGCCGAGGGAGCTCTGGAGCGTCCCGCTGCAGAGACCCGGATGAACCAAAATGGCGGAGACAGTGCGAGTTGGGCTGGTTTTCGGAGATAACAGTGCCTGTAGTGTGCTTCTATGGGTCTGAGAATGAAAAGTGTACGTACACTGAAGTATTTGCTGTTTGAGTGTTCATTTGTATATTTTGATGAGTAGGTGTATAGGTTATTTCTGGACATACACTGCCGAAATGTTTTCTATCTTTTGCAAACTCGCAACACGGTACACGTACACTCTATGAATTATGTCCCTTGAATTGATCGAAATGAATCGATGCACAACATTTTCGACCAAATTGTCTACAATTAAACCCGGGATGCTTTTTTGTTGAAAAAGTACCCATGTCATTCGATATGACACCATGGTGTGTTCTATGAAGTGAAAAACTGCTGTGGCATCTGTATCGTCAGTTATTTTGTCCATCGGCAACTTCTTCGTCGACTCAGGCGCCAGGACGCAGCCATGTTCTATTGGACTTCCGCCTTGCCAGTTGATGATTGGCCGTTTTTTAACCGAGAGTCTCGCTCCCCCTCGACTAGCCATCGAGGCGAGTCAATTGCCTAACAGACGCGTCTCTTAGTGATGGTGGCTTCATTCCTATGATTCCCTGCTAATTACGAAGCCTCCGACTGCAGTGATATGAATTTCACACTGTGTACATCGCTTATATTAACTGCCGCGTCGATCACGGTGTTGCCGATGAGGTGTCTCTGTGTGTGGCTGCACTGCCAGGATTGCCTGCAATTGAGAAGGTAAGACGCCAGAGTTTGATAGCCAAGTTTCTCATGAACTTTGGACCCCAGAAAAGAACTGCACTTATTACAGGACGCTACAACCTTGATGGGGGTATCAGAAATTGGGCCACAGGGGATCGACCCTGTTGGAGTGGGGTGGGTAGAAAATAGTCAAGGGAATATGAATGAAAGAGAGAGAGAGAGAGAGAGGGGGGGGACGGAGAGAAAGAGAGAGGGAGGGATATATATATATATATATATATATATATATATATATATTAGAGAGAGAGAGAGAGAGAGAGAGAGAGAGAGAGAGAGAGAAGACCACAATTGCACACTCATGCACACACACACACACACACACACACACACACACACACACACACACACACACACAAAACAAACACAAATGAGAACTATGCTTCCTTGTAATAGTACACTGACCTCGTCAAGCATGCACGTGCAAACACCAGCATACACAAAGAAGAAAAACCACACTGTCATCATTGACTACCTGGGAAGTGTTCAGACCACAATATGTCCTTCTTAGATGGGGTTTGCCAACATCTACTGAACAAATATGTGTCTACATTATTTTCTACGTCAGCACTGCAGGTGGCATTGACACTGTATTTTACAAGAAGATGCATCAACTCGCTACGTGACTAGCGATCCACTTGAGCTATTTGATTCGCACCTGTACACATCCGCCGTTAATTCATCAGTGGAGAGGTGAGATCGACTGACCTGTTGTATTTTTTCTTTACGTAAGCAGATAGTGAAACTTCGCAACTAACCTGTCGTAAATCATCAGGAATCGTAGACACGTCGCATATTTCGATTCGTGTACATACACCACGCCTCGATACAAGATTAAAGATGATTTACAGGAGGAGAGCAAAGTCCAGTTTGAGAATTGTTTTATCGCAACCTCGATCTTTCAAGGCCTCGTAAAACAGCTCTTTCCTCTCTTGTACCCAGATAGCACAAAAACGTTTTTAAAATGTTTTATTTTGGTTTGAATGGTTTGAGTTACGTTTACGGTTCACAATGAAACATTAAAAAAACGTTTTAGAAATGTCGTCGCAAAACTGTTTAAATGCAAACTTTAAAAAAATGTTTTATAAATGTTGACGCAAAAACAGTTTGAATGGGATCTTTCATACATTAATTAAATCTATGTTGCCTATGACTAGCTAGGCCTGCCCTGCACATATATGCGGGGAGGGGCCGCTATTGCGGAGGGCCGCTATTACGGGATTTTTTTAACAAAAGTTCTTAAGACAATTTTGATTCTTTTGTCCTAAAACGCAAAAAAAAAAATTGTTACCTTTTTTGGAAAAAAACTTAGAAATTTTTAGAAATTAGGAAGGGTGTGTGTTTTATAACGGGTGAAGCTTTATATTCTAACTCCATCCCACGTTTGACTCTCAACGGGTGGTCCCTGTGCCCTAACTCCAGGGCCCGACGCTGATGTTGGACACAAGCGTGACAAAAAGTAACGCGTCCGGGTTTAGGCGAAACTCCCCGGACAGGCTAAGTCAGTCAGGCGGGGTGGCGGGTGCGGCCTAGGCTGAGCGCTATCGGTAAAACCCGAAAAATTTCCAAGTTTTTCCATAAAAAGTAACAAAACTTTTTAAGTGGTTTTTTTTGGCGTTTTAGGGGAAAAAAATCAAAATAGCCTAAGAACTTTTGACCAAAAAAATTCCCGCAATAGTGGCCCCCACAATAGAAAAAAAGTTCCAAAAAAAAAGGTAACAAAAATGTTATGTTTTTTTGGCGTTTTAGGACAAAAGAATCAAAATTGTCTTAAGAACTTTTGTTTAAAAAACCCTGCAATAGCGGCAGCGGCCCTCTGCAATAGAGAGCCGACCCCATTGAAAGTCCCTACCCAGACATGCAGAGCCGAAAACCTGCGTGGGACAGACAGGGAAAATGTGTCTTTTGTTGTTTTTTGTTGTTGTTGGTATGTATTGGTAAGTGTGTGTATGGTGTGAATGTGTGTGTACGGTGTGAGTGTGTGTGAGTGTGTGAGTGTGAGTGTGTGTGTGAGTGTGTGTGTGTGTGAGAGAGAGAGAGAGAGAGTGTGTGTGTGTGTGTGAGAGAGAGAGAGAGAGAGAGAGAGAGAGAGAGAGAGAGAGAGAAGAGTGTGTGTGTGTGTGTGTGTGTGTGAGAGAGAGAGAGAGAGAGAGAGAGAGAGAGAGAGAGAGAGAGAGAGAGAGCGCACATACAATCAAGTAGGTCAATTTCTCCCCTCCGCAAATCGAACAAATACGTCGCTAATCTTGCTGTTCAACGAGTCCCCCAACACTTGCACTTACACACGTGTTCGTACACGCATTGCGAGCAATAGGACGCGATAGCTTGACCTATTCAGAGCGGCGAGGGAAAATCATGGCGCAAGCTGCATCCGTCAAAATAGGTCGGAGGCTAGGCCAGCTCGGCCTTTGGACTGGGAGAGCTCTGGAAATTGGAGACGGATGTTATTGTGCCAGCGCCTAGCTGCCCGCCAATTACAGTTGTGCCCGGCATTCCTCACCCAGCTTCCAGCTCCTTCACTCGAACGCCTGCACTGCCTTCATGAACTCGATCGAGTTTTTCATCTGACAGTGACACCAAATTTATCAGGTTAAGTGGCTCTTATTATATATGTTTTCTCATTATTAATTGGTCTTAATTGTCTATTGGTGAACATGCAGTCTTTGAGAATATATTTACTTAGACCTGTGAGTTTCCTCCAGTCCACGCGTATCTGTCGACTTTGCAGCCTATACTGCATGATCTGGAGTATGTAATTTCTAGTGATTATAATTGTCAGCTAGAGTATAATAGCTAATTGTAATTCCGCCCACAACCGTCCATTCACCCATCCATTCAACCGTCTTTCTGCTTTAGCATGTGCCTGATGAACTCTCTCTCTCTCTCTCTCTCTCTCTCTCTCTCTCTCTCTCTCTCTCTCTCTCGCATTACTAGGATTTCATTTCAGTTAAGGAAGAGATCGTAAGTGTGCAATTTTTCTAGAAGAGTTCATATGACGCCATTAAGAATAATTGTTGCTAAAATAATTAATATTGAAACGGTGGCGTCTATGACTGAAATATGAAATTGCTTTCAGGAGCCCTGACGAGGACAAAACCGGCCTGTCCTGCAATGCCGGCAACTCCTCCCCTTGAATTGGCAGCACTAGCCGTCCGCATCATCGTCTGCATCATCGCTTCACCCCAGACCAGACAGCAGATGTTTGGAAGTCAACTGATGCCACAGCGCGCTCCTCGTCCTTCTCCCCTTCCTCCACCTCCTGCTAATCAACAAACTGTAAACAGTAAGTTATCCGTTTAAAATCTATATCACTCATTTGCCTTCATCGCCAAAGTTATTGTTCTAAAGCGCTAGCCATAACTCTCAATTGTAGTCTAAGGGCAGATAACTCACTCAAACCGTGTTCACTTCTACTGTAAGGAGTTACTGACTACAATCACTACCTTACCATGAAATATGAAGCCAGAAATTATAAAATGCTACGCGTATTTATTACTAACATGTCATTCGGATTGGAGAAACAGTGAAAAACTTCTCTCTCTCTCTCTCTCTCTCTCTCTCTCTCTCTCTCTCTCTCTCAGCAAAATCTTCTTCCATGCTCATATCTTATCTCACGTTAATTATGCGTCAACAATTTGGGATGGCTGTAGTGACGCTAACTTGAAAAGGCAGAAGTCATTGTATTGACGAGCCTCTAAGCTTATGATAGCGGATAGTTCACTGTCTACAAATGACAAAATGAAAGAACTTAACATATTGCCTTTTCATAAGCATTTACAATTCAATAAATGTGTCTTAATGAAAAGAATTAATGATTATGATGTGCCTGATTATTTGATAAACTTATTCCAACATTCAAATATTCATGTACATTACTTTATAATACCACAACCTAGGATTGATTTGTTTAAACATAGTCTATATCTTATCAGGGGCTACTATGAGGAACACACTATCCAATTCTCTAAAAATTGCGAAATCTTTAGAGAAATTTAAACTGAAACTACATACTTTTCTTATGCAATCAT
>JAWQFJ010025399.1:15000-18773 GCA_034096865.1 Theodoxus fluviatilis | reverse complement strand
CCGAGGATGCTGCGCAGTAGGTAGCTTCATGCAGGGTGCTGTCTACATTCTGCTCACGTTCCGGGCTATTTCAACCTGTCGGCGTGCGAAAGCGAACTCCCGCCAATTTACACACGCTCGCTAATGTTTGGCCTCTCGGCCGTTTGGCCCACTATTCAAGCGCTTAATGACTGTTGTTCGGTGGTGCAGTACACTGCAGAGAGGTAGACTTCTAAGTGTGCCACGCTGTCTCTTCATTGCTTCTTCATATGTCTATACAGGCACACCGCACAAAAGCAAACCAGATACCGAGACAACTGCATATTCAACGCACAAAAGCAAACAAGATACCGAGACAACTGCATATTCAACGCACAAAAGCAAACAAGATACCGAGACAACTGCATATTCATTTCATAGCCATACGAATACATGTACCTATGATTCACTTTGAATACAATAGGCATAGGCATCCGCTCGCACGCTGGGGTCTGTGTATGGCATCTGAAGAGATGTAGAGAACTTTAACTCGATTTGTTTGACAAGGGGTCGACGGAAACATAGCCGTGCCATTTAGGGCCATTGATCTCGAAAATCATTGGAGCTGCTTGAAGCAAGTCAAGTCACGACTTCCTTAGTCATTCGCCATTTACGAATTGCGTAGGGAGACATGGTGGGTCTATTCTCACCCCCAGCCGACAAAGAGAAAATGTATACATGCATTTGTGCAAGGCCATTTGTGCAAGGCCAAACTTTCTAATGTTGTGACTAATTTCAAGGTGAGCTTGAGCGCAACGTCATGTAAGTATACTTTAGACCATCCCATTATATTAAAACTGTTGGTGAGTAGCATGAGTTTCTAGTATGCATGAAAGATTTATAACTGCAGGATGAGCATATGTGATTTAGTGGTTGACAGTTGACATTTTAAGTAGAAGCTGATCACATATACTCCACTGAGTTTTCGCTCTTGGCACTGCATGAGGAAAAAAACACCTTTAAACGTGTAGGCTGGGAAGACCATTTCATATATCTTCCTCGCGTTACCACCATCGGTTCCCAGTAACAGCGTCATCGCTGTGCTCCTTCGATGGCCACGCGTTTTGCACATGAAGTTTAATCAAATTGAAAGAGACTCATGACTCTCGGTTTATCACGTGAAGAACAGGAATAGAGATGCATGGGCTGACGTCAACACCGAAGTAAGGGCGGATTTGATACGACCACTCTATGGCTGCTCGCGGATTGGGCTCTAGAACATCCTGTTTGATTTGAATAGACATTCTGGTCTAAATCACCTGCTGGCTTAATCTCATGTTCTTTCGATAGCCCATTTGCCTGCTTGGGGTTTACCCTGGCCAAGCCAATCTCAGTTCAGTTCAGTCTCTTAACCTTGAGATGGGTTGTTGAGGCACCACTGATGACTTTCGGACAATCTTCCTCCATCGATCTCTATCCTCTGTGGCTCGCTGTCAGTCAGCAAAGGTCAAGCCTGTCCACTCTTTGATGTTGTCTTCCCACCTCTTTCTCTGCCTGCCTCTTCTTCTCCCACTTGGTATGGTACCTTACAGGATGGTCTTGGCCAGCCCACTGCCTCTTGACACGTGACCGTACCACTTCAGCTTTCTGCTTTTCACGATTGAGAGCAGGTCTTCGTACTGTCTTAATGCTCTCCTGATCCTGTTGCTGACTTCCTCATTCGTGACATGGTCTTTATATGAGATGTTCAGGATCTTGCGGTAGCATCTCATTTCCAGGGCTTGTATCCATCTCTGTAGTTCAGATGTGAGTGTCCAGAACTCGCATGCATACAAGAATACGGAGATGGCCAGCGTGCGCATGAGCCTGATCTTCGACGCGAGAGTGATATTTCTGTCACGCCATATTAGCTTCAACTTTGCCAATGCTGCTGTTTGTGCTATCCTGGACAGTATCTCTGGTTTGGACCCTTCATCATTCACAATAGATCCCAGGTATTTGAAGTTGTTCACAGCTTCCAGTTTTTGGCCCTTCACTTTGATTTACATTTTGAAGCCCCGAGGTGCTGGACAACACTAGTCAGCTCCTCTTCACTTCCTGCTAATCCATCAATGTCATCAGCAAAACTTAAGTTGATGATCTTTCTGCCACAGATGCTGATTGATCTTTCGTGGTCTGCTAGGGCATCAGCCATTATCCTTTCGAGGAAGAGGCTGATGAGTGTGGGGGAGAGTAGACAGCCCTGTCTGACTCCGACCGTTGTCCTGAACCATTCGCCTGTGGTACCATTGAACAGGATGGCGCTGGTTGCTCTGTCATAGAGATGTTCGACGACTTTGATGATCTTGGAGCTGATTTTGTAGCTTCTCATTGTGGCCCACAGCGCCGCATGCCAGACTCTGTCAAATGCTTTCTTAAAGTCTACAAAGACATGGTACAGATCTTGTTGGTGTCGTAGATGTTTCTCACACAGGACTCTCAGATTGAAGATCTGTTTGGTGGTGCTCCTACCTGGTCTGAAACCTGCCTGTTTTTAAGCAATGATTTTCTCTGCCTGAGGTTTTAATCTGTTCAGCAGTACTTTCAGCATGTCCTTGCTGGGATGGGTGAGGCTGATTGTGCGGTAATTCTGGCGCATTTGCAGGTTTCCTTTCTTGGGCAATGTAATCACTAGGGACTGTACACGGGGTTGGCCAATCTCCCGTCTGCCAGATCTTATTGCAGATCTTTGTGAGTGCATCGATCATTGCGTCGCCTCCTGCCTGGATGAGTTCCCCTGGAATGTTGTTAACCCCAGCTGACTTCCCTTTCTTGAGGGACTTAACCGCTGTCTCCACCTCTTCTCGAAGAATTGAGTACTTGTCCTCCTCGGTAGTCTGAGGACAGTTCAGTACTTTAGGATCTCCTTTGGTGTCATAGTTGTACAGCTCAGAGCAGTACTCAGTCCATCGTTTCATGATTTCACGTTCTTCTATGAGACAAATCCCGCTCTTGTCTTGTATGGTGTTGACCCGCCCTTGTTTGGTCGCTGTAAGGTCTTTGACTATCTGGTATGCTTTCTTGGTGTTATTCTTCTGGAGGTCTTCAAACAGCACATTGCTGTTTGATCCACTCCTCCTTGACACTTTTCATGGCCTTCTTGACCCTGTTGTTGGCCTCTCTGTACTTACTTGCTCCATCTGCTGTACCCTTCTTTTTCTTCAGTTCCCTTCTCTCATCGCACATGTTCAAAATTTCTGCAGTGACCCATTGTTTCTTTGTTGGGATGTGTTTTCCTAATAACTGCCCGGCTGTCTCTATCACTGCCTTATTGAAGATGTTGGTCACTGTGTCGAGGCCCTCTTCGTCACCCAGAACTAAAAGCGGTGCAAACTTCCCTCCAATCATCGCTTTGAAGGACTTATCAATCTCAGAGTCTTTCAAGCTGTATTGTCAGCATGGCGCGAGCAGGACGCTTCATTGTGGACGCGGACTTGTGAATAAGATACATGTAGTACCCAGCCACCAGCCAGAGTCCATTGATCATTCTGGCTGATGTCCATAGATCATTCTCGCCAACTGCGTCTGCGCAATGCAAAGGACAATACGACCCGGTCACCCCAAGTACAAACAAAGGTCCTCTTTCCTTTATGTAGATATCTTGTCCGACCAGCATGAAGGTCTGTCCGTTGTGCATTGGTCTCGGTTCTCCTGATGTGCGTATGTGCGTGTGTGTGTGTGTGTGTGTGTGTGTGTGTGTGTGTGTGTGCGCGTGTGTGTGTGAGTGTGTGTGTGTGTGTGTGTGTGTGTGTGTGTGTGTGTGTGTGTGTGTGCGC
>JAWQFJ010025399.1:0-5000 GCA_034096865.1 Theodoxus fluviatilis | reverse complement strand
AAAAGAATTACCAATGCCGAAAGGGTTTTTCATTCTCTTCTACCACATTGTATAGTTTTGATGTGGTAATGACAGAGCTGCTGTACCCGTTATGAAATTAAACATCATTCTGTCCAGTCATGCGTGTCTGTCTGCCTGTCTGTCTGTTTTCCTGCTTGTCTGCCTCTATGTCTACCTTCCTGTCTCCCTGCCTGCCTGCCTGCCTGCCTGCCTATCCGTTCTCCTGTGTGTGTGTGTGTGTGTGTGTGTGTGTATGTGTGTGTGTGTGTTTGAAGAAATATCATGCATACAGTAGAATCATCTGAACACAAATCAGTATTCCTCTTTCGCTGGGGATGCTATTTTTACCTATATAGCGCTAAAAGGGAAGGTGGGAGAGCATGTACTTTTGTTGCTCACCTTCAAATCATTTCTTTTTTTTCAAATAATAAAACGAAGCGGGAGGAGGGGGGGGGGGGGGGGGGGGGGGGGGGGGGTCAACGTGTCGACAGGTAGGGCCGGTCGGGTTACCGTGACCAGGGCCCGTATTCACAACGGCGATTTATCGGCGATTTATTTTAACTCCGATTTATCTCTAAACTCAGACGCTTCCAACTGCCTGTTCCGCTCTCCCTTGGCTGGAAACCAGTATATATAGCAAAGCGCAACCTAGAATCCTCTGACGAGCGTACCTTATCTAACCGATCAAGTTAACGCGGGGCTAGGGGATAAATCGAGTGTTAAAAAGATAAATCGCCGTTGTGAATACGGGCCCAGAACGCTTTTGTGTGCGGGCCCTACTCTTTCAGTGGGTCGTGCCGCGCATTCAACTTGCATCTTGCAGTGACCTCGATTTTCGTTTGACACTCCATACAAGTTGGTTGCTCGCACTCTTGCAAGCACTTCCTCTTTAGAAAACGCTGGCTTCTGCATTTCCCGAAGAAGAAAAAAAATCCACCTCTTTTAAAGAGAAACGGGGTGATAGCTTTCCCGGCCCCACAGGGCAAACAAAAAATCTGCATTGCGAAAAGTTCGTCAAACATGTTTATACCAGCCAAAGCCGGAGACAGCTTAGACAGATTTTTAATCACAGTAAGGCTCGAATTCCGTGTGTTCCACGTACTTGCACGACCAGTTGTCAGTCTCGCGTAGTGCGAAAGCATGTTTTGTGGAAGACGAACGAGAAACAGACAAATTTAACTCGTTTGTACTGAAGTTTAAGACTTCCATATTGCCGACCCGCCAGCATGGTACCAATCTTAACTCGCACAAGACGATTCTGCACTGCAAGCAGTACTACGTGAAATCGGTCGAGTCGGTTACACGTTTTAATTAATAGAACTGCACATCATGGACATGACATTCTCATGTAATCGAATACTGACCTTTAAATTTAAAATTACGTTTAAAAGCGTGAAAATCCACTTGTTATTACCTCGACTATGCATCACTCGTGTAGGAACACTTCAGAGGCCATTTTCTCAATTGCCGCTAGCACGACACAGATCTTCAAAAGGGCAATACTTCTACGATTCCCTACTGTGTTCATTCAATTAATCAGAAAAGCATGCAGATACTTTCTTTATATTGTTTCACCGAACACACACGCACAGACACACACAAACGTACACACACATACGCACACAAACACTCACACATTCACAGACACGCATACACGCACACATATACGCGCACACACGCACACACACACACAAACGCATGCACCCATTCACTCATACACACACATACACACATACACAGACACGCAAAACACACACACACACACAACATACACACCACACACACAACACACAAAACACAACACATACACACACACACACACACACACACACACACACACACACACACACACGACTTAATGTTGACTGGTCACTCATGTCTATGTTACGTTGTGTCCCTGGGTTTTCAGGCTTGCGTGTTGCATGCCCGAGGTAGTGTCTAGACTGAAACCTGGTCATTGCCCAGCATTCAACTCTTGGCCTGTGCGAAGATGATGATGATGATGATGATGATGACGACGACGACGACGACGACGACGACGACGACGACGACGACGGCTGTAGCGTTACGTACTACGTCCATTGTTTTAATTTGAGTGTAGTAGTGCCTCTAATGGTAACTAGAAAATGTATGGCGAAGCCTAAAGAAATCCTTCACAACTGAACACCATTTTGATATTTAGAAAACGTGGGACTTGTAATGTTTAAAAAAAAATATGTAAATCGACCAGTAACTGGCGAGGAATGATTTCCCCGGCTAATATATGAAGCCATTTACGGGAACTTATGTCACACACACTGCAGTTTCCGTCCAATCCGCCCTCTGCCAACTTTCTCTTCTACCAACTTACCCCTGCGAGTGTGAGCTGGGGTTGAGAAGAGACCCACCGCGTCTCCCTAATCGATCCATAAGAGTCAAATGACCGGGAGAATCGTGACCTTACGTGCTCTTGCTCCATCCAGCTCTGGTGATGTTCGTGATCGGTGGCCTTACATAGCCTACAGAGGCTCATAGGTCGTGAAACTCTAGTTGTCATCCTTCCGACCTTAACCCCCCTCCCCCCCTCCCCCCACCCCCTCCTTTCCCCCCTCCCCCCCCCCCTCCCCCTTCCCTCCCTGATAACTAGTCAACAACTCCAGTTCTCAAGAGCATTCACATCATTTGTTTCGACCATGACTGCTTCGCGGATGAGCGGACTCAGCTGTGTTTGTGTAAGGCTGTTGAAAGCGAATCTGTCTGTCGTGCTGAGAAACTATTCACATTCATCACGACTCTACGCTAGGAAATCAACGAAAAGACAACCGAAAACGGACCCGCCTCATGATTCATGGACCCGCTAGATCTATGTACCCCTGTCTACAAACTGGTTTGAGTCGGTTAGAGGTGGCCAGAGCTGATATCCTGGCCTAGCTCCAGAGGTTAAAAAAATCCACAACAACCCAAACAACTTACTAGGTCAGCCTGAATGAAGCTTCGGCCTGCCTGTTATATTGCCCTGAACAACCTTCTCGCTTGACCGCTCACCCTTGGTAGTCAGATCAACTGCCAATGGGGTGGAGTTAGGGAGAGGAGAAAGGAATTGTCAACAGGAGGAAAAATATGGGCGTATGTATGTGGTATGCAAGGTGTGGAATGTTGGAGTTCGTTTTATTCTCTGTTTTTTCACCCCATCTTTTGAAATGTATTTATAACTGGTCTCGGTGTTTGTCACACCCACTCTCCCACCCACCCAGTCCTTCCCTTCACACCCACCCAGTCCTTCCCTTCACACCCACCCAGTCCTTCCCTTCACACCCACCCAGTCCTTCCCTTCACACCCACCCAGTCCTTCCCTTCACACCCACCCAGTCCTTCCCTTCACACCCACCCAGTCCTTCCCTTCACACCCACCCAGTCCTTCCCTTCACACCCACCCAGTCCTTCCCTTCACACCCACCCAGTCCTTCCCTTCACACTCACCCAGTCCTTCCCTTCACACCCACCCAGTCCTTCCCTTCACACCCACCCAGCTATCACGTGACCAACCTGTTGCTGAGACTATATGCACTATAGTCTCAGCCACGCTGAATGCGTGACAATTTCCCCTCCCCTCCTGTGTCCGTCACCCCCACCCCTAACCCCTCTCGCCAACCTCCTTCCCAGCTCAGCTCACTCCCCCTCGCCCTTCCCTATTTCTCCCACCTCTTCACCAGACAGTAGTCTGCTTCAGCCAAATAACATTCCGGAACTTTTCACTCCGTTTGACGAATGATATGCTCCGCTCAAAAGCGCAGGTGTCCGTCGTTTTCCATACATAAAGAATTCTGGACTTCACTCGAGACCATCCGAAAACTAGAGAGCAGTCCGCTTTTGGATTGAAAGGAAGAAAGAAGGAAAGACAAAGAACGAGTTCACAAACTTTGCATTGGAGTACCGGCAGGCGACATTCTCGCATGTGCAGTTCGAGATCTTCCCAGTGACAGGGAGTCAAGTTTGTGGGGGCTTGAGTAGATTTCACTATACCCTGGCTCATTGCGCAGGTGCAGATATACTTTTGCTATCCTCGACGATCCCAATATCTGGTAAATCACTCGATCGTTTGTCATCGTTGCCTTGTTTGATCGGTCTTCCTGTGCACGTCTGCGATGGAAAAGCGATCCTACGATCTATGGGGACCTGAGAACAAAGCACCACCGCCCAACAATGTAAGTCTTTCTTTTTACATTCAGGCTTGGGCATTCCTCTGCTGTGTTCCCTTTCCCGTGCCCTTGCGTGCTTGATCTCTCCTCAAGCCTCAGGGTGATGTGTGGTGAGTGGTCAAACCCCTCAGTATGCTCCTGAGGAAGGCGATCAGCCGAACATTTGAACCTATATAAGGCAACACATTACGATGGGGCGTTTAAAAGGCTTCACGGCCTATATCCAAGCCTCTCATACTACTACTACTACTACTACTACTGAGTAAAAGCTTGTTTGTTTGTTCGCTTGTTTGATCCTAATATATATATATATATATATATACACAATAGTTTCTGCAACTTGTGCTTCTCTCTCTCTCTCTCTCTCATCTCTCTCTCTCTCTCTCTCTCATCTCAATGCTTTGTCTTTTATTCTTTATACTTGTGTGGTTTGTGACTGTAATTGTCCCTTGTGTCTCCATTCCTGTGTCTTTTTCTTCTCTTTTCCGTTTTTATCGTTCTCTATCCTAGCAACCCCCAACCCCCATCTGCGCCTAATCTCAATCGCCACCTCTCCCTCCCCCCTCTCCTTGTCCATCTTTTCCCCTCTCCCCCTCCACCCTCGTCTCTCCCCACCCCCCCTCGTCTCTCCCCCCACCCCCAATCGTTCTCTCCCCCCCCCTGTCTCTTCCCCCCCACTCGTCTCTCCCCCACCCCCATAGTCTCCCACCCACCTTCATCTTCCACCCCCACCCCACCACCTTCATCCTCTACCAACCCTCCCACGCCAGACTCTCCACGCTCTCCTCTTCTCTCTCTCCTCTCTCTCATCTCTCTACTCTC
>JAWQFJ010025398.1:12500-27110 GCA_034096865.1 Theodoxus fluviatilis | reverse complement strand
TGACATATAGGCAAGCAGGGAAAATGAAAGGTAGACACACTGACAGGTAGGCAAGCAGTGAGATTGACAGGTAGGCAGGCAAACTTACAGAGAGTCAAGCAGGCAGACTGGACGGTAGTCACACTGACAGGTAGGCGAGCAGGGAGACTGGAAGGTAGGCACACTGACAGATAGGCAAGCAGGGAGACTGGAAGATAGGCACACTGACAGGTAGGCAAACAGGGAGACTGGAAGGTAGGCACACTGACAGGTAGGCAAGCAGGGAGACTGGAAGGTAGGCAAATTGACAGGTAATCAAAAAAGGAGAATGAAATGTAGACACACTGACAGATAGGCAAGCAGGGAAACTGGAATCTAGGCACTCTGACAGATAATCAAGCAGGGAGACTGGAAAGTAGGCACATTGACAGATAGGCAAGCAGGGAGACTGGAAGGTAGGTTTTCTGACAGGCAAGCAAGGAGACTGGAAGGTAGGCACAAAGACAGCTAGGCAAGCAGGGAGATTGGAAGGTAGGCACACTGACAGAGAGGCACACAGGAAGACTGGAAGGTAGGCACTCTGACAGATAGGCAAGCAGGGAGAATGAAAGGTAGGCACATTGACTGATATGCAAGCAGGGAGACTGGAAGGTATGCACACTGACAGACAGGCAAGCAGGGAGAATGAAAGGTAGGCACACTGACTGATAGGCAAGCAGGGAGACTGGAAGGTAGGCACACTGACATGTATGCACATTTACAGGTAAGCTAGAAGGGGGACTGGAAAGTAGGCACTCTGACAGATAGGCAAGCAGGGAGGCTGGAAGGTAGGCACATTGACAGATAGGCAAGCAGGGAGACTGGAAGGTAGGTTTTCTGACAGATAGGCAAGCAGGGAGACTGGAAGGTAGGCACACTGACAGATAGGCAAGCAGGGAGACTGGAAGGTAGGCACACTGTCAGATAGGCAAGAAGGGAGACTGGAAGGTAGGCACATTGACAGCGTAACGTCCTGATCACAACACTGAAACGGCTCTTCTAAGAGTCATGAAGGATCTTTTGTGTGCTGCAGACGACGGAGAAGTAGGGATTGTTGTGCTACTAGACCTCTCAGCAGCCTTCGACACAATTGACCACGGCATACTCATCGACCGTCTGGCACATCTTGGTCTGTCATCTGATTTCCTCAACTGGTTCAAGAGCTACCTGACAGGAAGAACACAACAAATTGTGGTGAAGGGTTTGAGGTCGGACTCAGTAACAGCCACCTGTGAGGTCCCCCAGGGATCGATTCTCGGCCCGATCCTGTATTCTCTCTACACCGAACACGTCAGCAATATTATTGATAAACACGGGGTTCAACGTCATCTTTTTGCTGACGACACAATGCTCTACTCAGTTTGTGCTCCTAACCAAAATTCTTTTATTTATACGAAATCGGCGTTAGAGAGGTGCTGTTCAAATCTGAAAAATGAGTGGACACAAAAAAACTATACGAAGAGAAAACTGAAGTAATCATCGTCGGAACCAAATCCAATTCGGACAAAATCAGTGAAAACACTGTCAAGATAGGCGATGTCAGGGTGAAACCGTCTGAGTGAATCAAATATCTAGGTGTAAAATTTGACAAGCATCTTTTTCTAGAACCCCACATTGGTCAGGTGACGTCATCTGCTCACTTGAATCTCCGACGAATTCGGAGCATCACACACTGCTTGACGGAGAGGACTGCTGCGACCCTTTTGCTATCCTTGGTCCTATCAAAGCTGGACTATTGTAACAGTCTTCTTACTGGAGCGAATCGGTATCAGATACGACAATTCCAGCGGCTCCAAAACATTTCCGCACGACTAGTGAAGCGCTCCCCTAGGTGGGCAAGCGTCTCGTCGGTTCTGAAGTCTCTTCACTGGCTGCCCATCAAAGATTGCATCCAGCACAAGTGTTTGTGCAATGTGTACAAGTGTGTTTCAGGTGCTGCTCCACATTATCTTTGCGATCTTGTACAAGACTATAAACCGTCGAGAGTTCTCCGATCATCAGGGAGACTTCTTCTCTGTGCTCCCTCGAAACACCTAAAGAGATTCGGAGAGAGAGCCTTCTCATACACCGGTCCAAGATTCTGGAATGCAGCCCCAGAAGAACTGAGGAGGTCAGAGAACCTGGCCAGCTTCCATAAAAAACTGAAGACCTTTTTGTTTAAGACAAATTGTGGGCGCTTTGAGCATGCCTCGGCGTAAGAATAGCGCGTTATAAAAGCTACTACATACATACATACATACATACATACATACATACATACATACATACATACATACACACACACACACACACACACACACACACACACACACACACACACACACACACACACACACACACACACACACACACATACATACATACATACATACATACATACATACATACATACATACACACACACACACACACACACACACACACACACACACACACACACACACACACACACACACATACATACATACATACATACATACATACATACATACATACATACATACATACAAACATACATACATACATACATACATACATACATACATACATACATACATACAAACATACATACATACATACATATGCAAGCAGGGAGACTGGAAGGTAGATATACTGACAGATAGGCAAGCAGGGAGACTGGAAGGTAGGCACACTGACAGATAGGCAAGCATGGGAGACTGGAAGGTAGACACACTGACATAAAGGCAAGCAGGGAGACTGGAAGGTAGGCACACTGACAGATAGGCAAGCAGGGAGACTGGAAGGTAGGCACACTGAAAGACAGGCAAGCAGGGAGACTGGAAGGTAGGCTAGCAGGGAGACTGGAAGGTGGGCACACTGACAGATAGGCAAGCAGGGAGACTGGAAGGTATGCACACTGACAGGTAGGCAAGCAGGGAGACTGGAAGGTAGGCACACTGACAGGCAAGCAGGGAGAATGAAAGGTAGACACACTGACAGATATGCAAGCAGGGAGACTGGAAGGTATGCACACTGACAGGTAGGCAAGCAGGGAGACTGGAAGGTAGGCACACTGACAGGCAAGCAGGGAGAATGAAAGGTAGACACACTGACAAACAGGCAAGCAGGGAGACTTGAAGGTGGGCACTCTGACAGACAGGCAAGCAGGGAGACTGGACGGTAGGCAAACTGACAGGTAGGCACACTGACAAATAGGCAAGCAGGGAGACTGGAAGGTAGGCACACTGACAAATAGGCAAGCAGGGAGACTTGAAGGTGGGCACACTGACAGACAGGCAAGCAGGGAGACTGGAAGGTAGACACACTGACATAAAGGCAAGCAGGGAGACTGGATGGTGGGCACACTGACAGATAGGCAAGCATGGAGACTGGAAGGTAGGTACTCTGACAGATAGGTAAGCAGGGAGACTGAAAGGAAGGCACACTGACAGGTAGGCTAGCAGGGAGACTGGAAGGTGGGCACACTGACAGACAGGCAAGCAGGGAGACTGGAAGGAAAGCACGCTGCAGGTAGGCAAGCAGGGAGACTTGAAGGTAGGCACACTGACAGACAGGCAATCAGGGAGACTAGAAGGTAGGTTTTCTGACAGATAGGCAAGCAGAGAGACTGGAAGGTAGACACACTGACAGATAGGCAAGCAGGGAGACTGGAAGGTAGACACGCTGACAGGTAAGCAAGCAGGGAGAATGAAAGGTAGACACACTGACAGATAGGCAAGCAGGGAGACTGGAAGGTAGGCACATTGACAGCGTAACGTCCTGATCACAACACTGAAACGGCTCTTCTAAGAGTCATGAAGGATCTTTTGTGTGCTGCAGACGACGGAGAAGTAGGGATTGTTGTGCTACTAGACCTCTCAGCAGCCTTCGACACAATTGACCACGGCATACTCATCGACCGTCTGGCACATCTTGGTCTGTCATCTGATTTCCTCAACTGGTTCAAGAGCTACCTGACAGGAAGAACACAACAAATTGTGGTGAAGGGTTTGAGGTCGGACTCAGTAACAGCCACCTGTGAGGTCCCCCAGGGATCGATTCTCGGCCCGATCCTGTATTCTCTCTACACCGAACACGTCAGCAATATTATTGATAAACACGGGGTTCAACGTCATCTTTTTGCTGACGACACAATGCTCTACTCAGTTTGTGCTCCTAACCAAAATTCTTTTATTTATACGAAATCGGCGTTAGAGAGGTGCTGTTCAAATCTGAAAAATGAGTGGACACAAAAAAACTATACGAAGAGAAAACTGAAGTAATCATCGTCGGAACCAAATCCAATTCGGACAAAATCAGTGAAAACACTGTCAAGATAGGCGATGTCAGGGTGAAACCGTCTGAGTGAATCAAATATCTAGGTGTAAAATTTGACAAGCATCTTTTTCTAGAACCCCACATTGGTCAGGTGACGTCATCTGCTCACTTGAATCTCCGACGAATTCGGAGCATCACACACTGCTTGACGGAGAGGACTGCTGCGACCCTTTTGCTATCCTTGGTCCTATCAAAGCTGGACTATTGTAACAGTCTTCTTACTGGAGCGAATCGGTATCAGATACGACAATTCCAGCGGCTCCAAAACATTTCCGCACGACTAGTGAAGCGCTCCCCTAGGTGGGCAAGCGTCTCGTCGGTTCTGAAGTCTCTTCACTGGCTGCCCATCAAAGATTGCATCCAGCACAAGTGTTTGTGCAATGTGTACAAGTGTGTTTCAGTTGCTGCTCCACATTATCTTTGCGATCTTGTACAAGACTATAAACCGTCGAGAGTTCTCCGATCATCAGGGAGACTTCTTCTCTGTGCTCCCTCGAAACACCTAAAGAGATTCGGAGAGAGAGCCTTCTCATACACCAGTCCAAGATTCTGGAATGCAGCCCCAGAAGAACTGAGGAGGTCAGAGAACCTGGCCAGCTTCCATAAAAAACTGAAGACCTTTTTGTTTAAGACAAATTGTGGGCGCTTTGAGCATGCCTCGGCGTAAGAATAGCGCGTTATAAAAGCTACTACATACATACATACATACATACATACATACATACATACATACATACATACATACATACATACATACATACATACATACATACATACATACATACATACATACACACACACACACACACATACATACATACATACATACATACATACATACATACATACATACATACATACATACATACATACATACATACATACAAACATACATACATACATACATACATACATACATACATACATACATACATACATACATACAAACATACATACATACATACATACATATGCAAGCAGGGAGACTGGAAGGTAGATATACTGACAGATAGGCAAGCAGGGAGACTGGAAGGTAGGCACACTGACAGATAGGCAAGCAGGGAGACTGGAAGGTAGGCACACTGACAGATAGGCAAGCAGGGAGACTGGAAGGTAGGCACACTGACAGATAGGCAAGCAGGGAGACTGGAAGGTAGGCACACTGACAGACAGGCAAGCAGGGAGACTGGAAGGTAGGCTAGCAGGGAGACTGGAAGGTGGGCACACTGACAGATAGGCAAGCAGGGAGACTGGAAGGTATGCACACTGACAGGTAGGCAAGCAGGGAGACTGGAAGGTAGGCACACTGACAGGCAAGCAGGGAGAATGAAAGGTAGACACACTGACAGATATGCAAGCAGGGAGACTGGAAGGTATGCACACTGACAGGTAGGCAAGCAGGGAGACTGGAAGGTAGGCACACTGACAGGCAAGCAGGGAGAATGAAAGGTAGACACACTGACAAACAGGCAAGCAGGGAGACTTGAAGGTGGGCACTCTGACAGACAGGCAAGCAGGGAGACTGGACGGTAGGCAAACTGACAGGTAGGCACACTGACAAATAGGCAAGCAGGGAGACTGGAAGGTAGGCACACTGACAAATAGGCAAGCAGGGAGACTTGAAGGTGGGCACACTGACAGACAGGCAAGCAGGGAGACTGGAAGGTAGACACACTGACATAAAGGCAAGCAGGGAGACTGGATGGTGGGCACACTGACAGATAGGCAAGCATGGAGACTGGAAGGTAGGTACTCTGACAGATAGGTAAGCAGGGAGACTGAAAGGAAGGCACACTGACAGGTAGGCTAGCAGGGAGACTGGAAGGTGGGCACACTGACAGACAGGCAAGCAGGGAGACTGGAAGGAAAGCACGCTGCAGGTAGGCAAGCAGGGAGACTGGAAGGTAGGCACACTGACAGACAGGCAATCAGGGAGACTAGAAGGTAGGTTTTCTGACAGATAGGCAAGCAGGGAGACTGGAAGGTAGACACACTGACAGATAGGCAAGCAGGGAGACTGGAAGGTAGACACGCTGACAGGTAAGCAAGCAGGGAGAATGAAAGGTAGACACACTGACAGATAGGCAAGCAGGGAGACTGGAAGGTAGGCACATTGACAGCGTAACGTCCTGATCACAACACTGAAACGGCTCTTCTAAGAGTCATGAAGGATCTTTTGTGTGCTGCAGACGACGGAGAAGTAGGGATTGTTGTGCTACTAGACCTCTCAGCAGCCTTCGACACAATTGACCACGGCATACTCATCGACCGTCTGGCACATCTTGGTCTGTCATCTGATTTCCTCAACTGGTTCAAGAGCTACCTGACAGGAAGAACACAACAAATTGTGGTGAAGGGTTTGAGGTCGGACTCAGTAACAGCCACCTGTGAGGTCCCCCAGGGATCGATTCTCGGCCCGATCCTGTATTCTCTCTACACCGAACACGTCAGCAATATTATTGATAAACACGGGGTTCAACGTCATCTTTTTGCTGACGACACAATGCTCTACTCAGTTTGTGCTCCTAACCAAAATTCTTTTATTTATACGAAATCGGCGTTAGAGAGGTGCTGTTCAAATCTGAAAAATGAGTGGACACAAAAAAACTATACGAAGAGAAAACTGAAGTAATCATCGTCGGAACCAAATCCAATTCGGACAAAATCAGTGAAAACACTGTCAAGATAGGCGATGTCAGGGTGAAACCGTCTGAGTGAATCAAATATCTAGGTGTAAAATTTGACAAGCATCTTTTTCTAGAACCCCACATTGGTCAGGTGACGTCATCTGCTCACTTGAATCTCCGACGAATTCGGAGCATCACACACTGCTTGACGGAGAGGACTGCTGCGACCCTTTTGCTATCCTTGGTCCTATCAAAGCTGGACTATTGTAACAGTCTTCTTACTGGAGCGAATCGGTATCAGATACGACAATTCCAGCGGCTCCAAAACATTTCCGCACGACTAGTGAAGCGCTCCCCTAGGTGGGCAAGCGTCTCGTCGGTTCTGAAGTCTCTTCACTGGCTGCCCATCAAAGATTGCATCCAGCACAAGTGTTTGTGCAATGTGTACAAGTGTGTTTCAGGTGCTGCTCCACATTATCTTTGCGATCTTGTACAAGACTATAAACCGTCGAGAGTTCTCCGATCATCAGGGAGACTTCTTCTCTGTGCTCCCTCGAAACACCTAAAGAGATTCGGAGAGAGAGCCTTCTCATACACCAGTCCAAGATTCTGGAATGCAGCCCCAGAAGAACTGAGGAGGTCAGAGAACCTGGCCAGCTTCCATAAAAAACTGAAGACCTTTTTGTTTAAGACAAATTGTGGGCGCTTTGAGCATGCCTCGGCGTAAGAATAGCGCGTTATAAAAGCTACTACATACATACATACATACATACATACATACATACATACATACATACATACATACATACATACATACATACACACACACACACACACACACACACACACACACACACACATACACACATACACACATACATACATACATACATACATACATACATACATACATACATACATACACACACACACACACACACACACACACACACACACACACACACACACACACACACACACACATACATACATACATACATACATACATACATACATACATACATACATACAAACATACATACATACACACATACATACATACATACATACATACATACATACATACATACATACATACATACATACATACATATGCAAGCAGGGAGACTGGAAGGTAGATATACTGACAGATAGGCAAGCAGGGAGACTGGAAGGTAGGCACACTGACAGATAGGCAAGCAGGGAGACTGGAAGGTAGGCACACTGACAGATAGGCAAGCAGGGAGACTGGAAGGTAGGCACACTGACAGATAGGCAAGCAGGGAGACTGGAAGGTAGGCACACTGACAGACAGGCAAGCAGGGAGACTGGAAGGTAGGCTAGCAGGGAGACTGGAAGGTGGGCACACTGACAGATAGGCAAGCAGGGAGACTGGAAGGTATGCACACTGACAGGTAGGCAAGCAGGGAGACTGGAAGGTAGGCACACTGACAGGCAAGCAGGGAGAATGAAAGGTAGACACACTGACAGATATGCAAGCAGGGAGACTGGAAGGTATGCACACTGACAGGTAGGCAAGCAGGGAGACTGGAAGGTAGGCACACTGACAGGCAAGCAGGGAGAATGAAAGGTAGACACACTGACAGACAGGCAAGCAGGGAGACTTGAAGGTGGGCACTCTGACAGACAGGCAAGCAGGGAGACTGGACGGTAGGCAAACTGACAGGTAGGCACACTGACAAATAGGCAAGCAGGGAGACTGGAAGGTAGGCACACTGACAAATAGGCAAGCAGGGAGACTGGAAGGTATGCACACTGACAGACAGGCAAGCAGGGAGACTGGACGGTAGGCAAACTGACAGGTAGGCACACTGACAAATAGGCAAGCAGGGAGACTGGAAGGTAGGCACACTGACAAATAGGCAAGCAGGGAGACTTGAAGGTGGGCACACTGACAGACAGGCAAGCAGGGAGACTGGAAGGTAGACACACTGACATAAAGGCAAGCAGGGAGACTGGATGGTGGGCACACTGACAGATAGGCAAGCATGGAGACTGGATGGTGGGCACACTGACAGATAGGCAAGCAGGGAGACTGGATGGTGAGCACACTGACAGATAGGCAAGCATGGAGACTGGAAGGTAGGTACTCTGACAGATAGGTAAGCAGGGAGACTGAAAGGAAGGCACACTGACAGGTAGGCTAGCAGGGAGACTGGAAGGTGGGCACACTGACAGACAGGCAAGCAGGGAGACTGGAAGGAAAGCACGCTGCAGGTAGGCAAGCACGGAGACTTGAAGGTAGGCACACTGACAGACAGGCAATCAGGGAGACTAGAAGGTAGGTTTTCTGACAGATAGGCAAGCAGAGAGACTGGAAGGTAGACACACTGACAGATAGGCAAGCAGGGAGACTGGAAGGTAGACACGCTGACAGGTAAGCAAGCAGGGAGAATGAAAGGTAGACACACTGACAGATATGCAAGCAGGGAGACTGGAAGGCAGCCACACTGACAGGTAGGCAAGCAGGGAGAATGAAAGGTAGGCACACTGACAGATAGGCAAGCAGGGAGACTGGAAGGCAGGCACATTGACAGATAGGCAAGCAGGGAGAATGAAAGGTAGACACACTGACAGATAGGCAAGCAGGGAGACTGGAAGGTAGGCACACTGACAGGTAGGCAAGCAGGGAGACTGGAAGGTAGGCACACTGACAGGTAGGTAAGCAGAGAGACTGAGAACACAGCCTGACCAGGGAGAGAGAGACACAAAGAGAGAGAATACAGTATGTATTCGTGTGTGTGTGTGTGTGTGTGTGTGTGTGTGTGTGTGTGTGTGTGTGTGTGTGTGTGTGTGTGTGTGTGTGTGAGTGTGTATGTGTGTATGTGTGCGAGTGTGTGTGTGCCTGAGAGTATGTGAGAGTAGGTGTGTGTGACAGTAGGTGTATGTGTGTGTGAGTGTGCGTGCGTGTGAGAGTATGTTTGTGTGAGAGTATGTGTGTGTGAGAGTTTGTGTGTGTGTGTGTGTGTGTGTGTGTGTGTGTGTGTGTGTGTGTGTGTGTTACAGAGTATGTGTGTGTGAGAGTATGTGTCAGACCTGGATCCAAACAAGCTTAGCGATTACAGGCCAGTCTCCAACGTTTCCTTTCTTTCAAAACAATTAGAGAAATTAGCTTTCCAGCAGTTGTTAGAGCACGTGTCCAAGTATGATCTTTTGGCTCGTTTTCAGTACCGTGCTCACCATTTCACCGAAACAGCTCTTCTCCGTGTTCTAAACGACCTCCTTGTCGCATCTGATGATTCCAAAATTTCCCTTCTCACGTTGTTAGATTTGAGTGCTGCGTTTGACACAATAGATCATGGAATTCTTCTCTCCCGTCTAAGACATGTTTTTGGCATTGACAATGGATGGATGGATGGACGGAGCTTAAGGGCCTATCAGCCTGGTAGGCTATATAAGGCCACAACGTTAAGAAACACTTCCATCACGGTAATATAACTCTCCGCGACAGCGGAGTATAGTATAATTCACTAAAATAGTGATATTAAATCAATAAAATCTAGTCCCACAGCCCAACAGCCAGCAAAGGCAGTGCATAGCCTTCAAACACGAAAAAGCATAATTACGAAAGGGCAAAATGTCACATCTCGATGTCCTTGACACCGACAATGCATTGAGGGATAGGTGGATGGAGCACGAGGGCTCATCGGTTTTTAAGGTCATTCAAGGCCACAACATACTTTCATTGAATAAAAATGTGCAATTAAAAGATTACCACAGAAGAGGTAAGTAGAGAGATATCGAAAACAATTAAGATATAGTACAACTTATATACGAGAATAATACTCAGAATCTATCAACAAATTTATCACAGCAAGAGGATTTTTAAAGATGCCAGACAGACTGCTCGACCCACTCCATAGATCAGCAAGTTGAGGACACTCCACCAGAACGTGCCGCATGGTAAGCCTGCACTGGCAGGTGCGGCACTCCGGTGGAGGCTCTGACCGCAACAAATAGGAGTGGGTCAAAACAGAATGGCCGATCCGGGAACGGCAGAGCAAAACTTCCTCTCTTCTCGTGAGCCATGTTGGGGAGAGTCGCTCATCCCACACGGAAGATACTTCATGAAGTTTGTTACGTGCCCTGCCGTCCCAGTCGGCCTGACACAGGTTAAAAATATATTTATTAATACGGGGTACCAGGTCGCCCGCTGGGACCCTGCCCGGGGACACAGGAAGGGAGAGAGCAGACTTGGCAGCCTGATCTGCTCTCTCGTTCCCCGGGATGCCCATATGGCTAGGGACCCAGCAGAAGACGACCTCAGTACCCTCACACTGTAGTCGACACAGATGAACAAATATACCAAACAGATAAGGATGGGAAATCTCCCTACCCCGCAGAGCCTGTAAGGCCGATAGCGAGTCAGAGACCACAAGGGCTCGTAGCAGTCTCTTGCTCTGGACTACGCCGAGCGGCCTCAAGTGTACTAAGCTCCGCGGAGTAGATCAAAGTCCCATCAGGAAGGCGAAAGCGCAAGACGGATTCGCGGGCGACAACAGCTGCCGCCATACGATTTTCGTCTTTAGAACCATCTGTATATAATGGGTAAAAATCTGCATAATTCGATTAAATTTCCCGGAATTCACTCTTGTAAGTGTGAAAGAGGGCAGTACTTTCGAATTTTTTTGCTAAATTGAGTAAAACAACAGGCTCAGGCATGAGCCACCACGGTGACAGATACAAAGGGTATGTAAAAATGTTGTCCAACCGAACGCTTGCCGCAGCGATATCCTCCTCAACTCGTATCCCCAACGGGGGGATACAGCTGGGCTTGGCCGCGTAAAAATGCGGAAACTTCGGCCGGACAACACAGTGATAAGAAGGATTGGTCGGGTCAGAACCGACACGAAGGATGTATTGCAAGGCAAGCTTGCGCCTACGTAAACAAAGTGGAGGCTCGCGCGCCTCCGCATAAAAACTCTCCACAGGAGAGGTGCGGAAGGCACCGAGGACCGATCGTAAACCCTGATGGGGTGTATTGGGTCCAAATGTTGTCCAACCGAACGTTTGCCGCCGCGATATCCTCCTCAACTCGTATCCCCAACGGGGGGATACAGCTGGGCTTGGCCGCGTAAAGATGCGGAAACTTCGGTCGGACAACACAGTGATAAGACGGATTGGTCGGATCAGAACCTATTGTAAGGCAAGCTTGCGCCTACGTAATTTATAAAGTGGAGGCTCGCGCGCCTCCGCATATAAACGCTCCACAGGAGAGGTGCGGAAGGCACCGAGGACCGATCGTAAACCCTGATGGGGTGTATTGGGTCGAGCATCGACAAGTACCACTTGCGAGCTGACCCATACACAAAACAACCGTAATCTAGTTTGGAGCGCACCAAGGCACGATATAGTAGGATTAAAACACTGCTACCTCCTCCCCAGTGGGAGTGAGCAACAACTCGAAGTAGGTTGACTGCCTTGGTACATTTGATACGTAACTATTTAATATTAAATATTTAAGATGCGGTACAAAATTCAAACTCCTGTCATTGACAACACAGCACCATCCTTCCTGAAATCATATATCTCAGACCGTAGGCAGACTATTTTGATCCAGGGTATTGCTTCTGATCCTGCCCCGCTAAAATATGGAGTCCCACAGGGCTCGGTTCTGGGTCCTCTGCTGTTTCTCCCGTACACCCAATCACTTTCCAACGTAATTGACAGTCACTCATTCTCTCACAGTGAATTTGCTGATGACACGCAACTCTACAATTCCACTCATCCCAGTCAAATCCAACCTCTTCTCTCTGCAAGTGAACTTTGTATTTCTGATTTGAAACAGTGATGATCCAGAACAAACTCAAACTTAATGATTCAAATACCGAAGCTCTCCTGGTTGGCGGTAGAGGCGAATTCGATCAGGCTCTGAAACTAATCATAGGTCAGAGTGAGATAGAATTCTCAAAGTCTGTTAGAAACTTAGGTGTCATGTTCGATGATGATCTTTCTATGAGAGTTCATGTGAACAAAGTTTGCCAGTTAGCTTACTACGAGTTAAGGAAAATTAGCACTATTCGTCACTATCTTTCACAACAGGCCACTCAAACCCTTGTCACTTCCCTTGTTCTGTCCCGTCTTGATTATGGGAATTCTCTTCTTGTCGGCACTCCTGACACTCTGCTAAACAAACTGCAAAAAGTCCAAAACACTGCTATTAGATTAGTTTTTAGATGTCCCAAGAGAACTAACACATCCAAACTCCTTCTTGCACTGCATTGGCTCCCCGTCGCTCAGAGGATAAGCTAGCCACTATGTGTTTCAACTTCTTCAATCAAACTGCACCACACGCACTCAAAGAAATTCTCACTGTCTACACCCCCGCTAGAAATAACCGTTCAGCTGCAGACACCAAAACGTTAAATGTCCCCCGTCGCAAAAAGAAAACCCAAGGACAGCGAGCTTTTTCTTACATCGGCCCTGTAACGTGGAATAGCCTACCTTTCCCTGTCCGTCACTCTGATTCCATGTCCCAGTTCAAAACCTCCCTCAAGACACACCTGTTCCGGTCAGTCTTTCCTGACGAGCAGTGAAGAGCTTCACAAGGCGACTCTTTTATATTTCGTGTTTTGTTTATTGCCTGCTATTTAATTAATTGTATTGTATTTAATTTTTCTTTTATTTCAACTGTACAGTGTGCGAGTGTTGAATGCTTTGTATGAGTGTGGACTTTTTCATTTTAAACGCCATGAGCTTGCCTATTAGGGAAGGTATGTGCGTACAGATAGTCTGTATTATTATTATTATTAAGCGCTTGCGTGCGTGTGTTTGAGTGTGTTTGAGTCTGCTTATAGACATACTTGTGCGTGTGTGAGCATGTGTGTGCTAGTGTATGCGTGCGTGTGTGTGTGTGTGTGTGTGTGTGTGTGTGTGTGTGTATGTGTGTGTGTGTGTGTATGTGTGAGTGTCTGTGTGAGTGTGTGTGTGTGTGTGTGTAAATGTGTGTGTGTTTAAGTTAGCGTATATACATACGTGTGTGTGTATGTGTGTGTGTGTGTGTGTGTGTGTGTGTGCGTGCGTGCGTGTCTGTGTGTATGTATGCCTGTATATATGTGCTCGTGTTCCTGCCTTTGTATGTGTAAGAATGCGACCATTTATGTGTGCATTAACTTGCGTGCGTGTGCATGCATGGTGATATGTCTGTGTGGGTGTAGTGTGTAGACCAACAGACACAGGCGGGCGATCATGCACACGTGTGTGGAAGCCGTGCTGTAGATTTCCCACAAAATTGCTGACAAATAAAAGGAAAACATGAAGACACGCAAAGGTCTCAGAGTTTAATGAAAGTCTTTCATGGGTGGCCTGGGAAGGTCCACTTCCACTGTCACTGGACTCGACTCGTCCTCGTCGTTTATATCAACCAATCCTCTGCAAAAAAAAAACACACACAGAGAACAAACAAATAATGAATATACGGCTTTATGTACGAACTTTGAACTTAGTCATGCCACGACATTGTTTAGTCTCATGTTCCTAAGTGTGTCCAAGGCTTGTGTTTAGTCACATCTTCCTTAGTGTGTCTAAGGCTTGTGTTTAGTCACATCTTCCTTAGTGTGTCTAAGGCTTGTGTTTAGTCTAATTTTCCTAAGTTTGCCAAGGCGTGTGTTTAGTCTCATGTTCCTAAGTGTGTCCAAGTATTGTG
>JAWQFJ010025398.1:0-7500 GCA_034096865.1 Theodoxus fluviatilis | reverse complement strand
CATCAAATAATTTGAAAAAGATGTTTGGTTTACGATTGTGCAATTTCCACATCATCTTAAGTAATGAGACGATTTTCTGCTTTGTCTTTGTTGCAATGCTGTCCAGAGCTACACTCTCTGACAGCTTGGTCGTAAAAGTGTACCCAAGGTATTTAAATGAGTTAACCACCTCAAGGCGAGCTCCGTCAAGAAACAACCTTTCTCCCCGAGCCAGAAAACCACTTCGAGGAAAAACCATGAGTTTCGTTTTTTCTGTATTGAGAGAGAGAGAGAGAGAGAGAGAGAGAGAGAGAGAGAGAGGAGGGGGGGGGGGGGTTCTCCAACTTTGGTCGTACTGCTCAACTTAGTCAGTTAAAACCGTGACGTGCGTGGATTCTTTCGCCCCCAGTAACATCATTTCCAGCGCCCTGCAACCGTCATCTGCAGCAGAGGCAGCGGAAGGGGCGAAGAGGACAAAATACCACATCCTGACCGAACGACACCGCTTTGAGCCCCTCGTCTTCGAGACCACCGGAGTCTTCGGACCTTCAACACTCAAGACCATCGAGGAAATTGGACGAAGACTGAAGGGGGAGACGGGCGAGCCACGGGAGACCATGTGGCTCAAACAACGAATCGGGATGGCAATGCCTTCTGTGTCCTTGCCTCATCCAGATCACGAGATGACTGCGGAGAGAGACTGCGGGTTCCACAGGCCTAGGGCCAGTGACCACCGCACTTTTCACAGTGTAACTGCTCCACACTTAGCAGTGAGATACCTTTCCCCTGGAAGAAGAGAGAGAGAGAGAGATAGGAAAAAGAAAGAGAGAGAATGAAATAGAGAGATAAATTGATAAAGAAAGAGAGAGTGAAAGCGAAGGAGAGATTTGAAAAAGAAGAGCGAAAAAGAAAGATAGTGAAACGAATGAGACTGAAAAAGAGCAATGATAAAGAAAGGACAGAAATGGGAGAGAAACAGAAGATGGAGAAAGACAGAGTGAAGAGAGAGAGAGAGACAGAGACAGAGACAGAGAGGAGACAGAGACAAGAGAGAGACCAGAGAGAGAGCAGTATCGGATTATAAATGTGATCATGTAATGATGTGTGTGTGGTGTGAGTGTGAGTGTGGTGTTTGTGTGTGGTAGTGTGTGTGTGTGTGTGTGTGTGTGTGTGTGTGTGGTGCGTGTGTGTTTTGTGTGTGTGTGTGTGTGTGTGTGTTGTGCAGACTGTTTGCGTTTTTAAGTGGCTTTGGTCCAGTGGGTATCATTTAACGCAGGAAATGATGAATGTACGCACTTGGTTGAACTGTGAAGGGGAATAACAGGTACCATCCTTGGTGCCGTGTATGTGCAGCCCTTAGACGACCTGCAAGCAAAAACAATCACAGTTCTTTCCGTGAAAAGATTACCGAATACAATGCAATCGTTGGCAATTTGCGAGGAATACAAGAAGAGAAAATATCTAAATGTCTTGTTCACCATCTTTACGTCCTTTCTGCCTGTGATTTTCATTTCTATTATCATAAATGCATAGTCAATCACGGCGCACATATACCAGACATTCCATACCACACCAAATGCATACGCATCAACGCATGCACACACACCACACCAGCACACAAACACCACCCCTCATGGTCCTCGCCCTGCCTCCAACCCCCCCACCCCCACCCACCCATTCCACACACACACTACACACCACTGCAAAATTATCTCGTCATCTTCGTCTTGTCCTCAACTTTCTTCCAAAACAAGTAGACTTAAAAAAAAACCACTCACTCGTTTTCCGGCCATTCACTGCAATGAAAAAACAAACTGGACGCATGGATAGTTATGCTTTGCAATTATTGATAGCATATCCTTCACGCACGCACAACACATACACACCATATACACATATACATGTATATGTGCATAATTTACAGCACATTATTAGGAGGGTTTTGGGTGGGAGGAAATGAGAGAGAGAAGAGAGAGGCAGAGAGAACGAGAGAGAAGGAGAGAGAGAGAGAGAGAGAGAGAGAGAGAGGGGTGGGAGGCAGAGAGAGAGAGAGAGAGAGAGAGAGGGGGGGGGGAGGGAAAGGGAGAGGGGAGAGACGAGTACGACGAGAGAGAGGAGAGAAAGAGAGAGAAAGAGAGAGGAGGGGCTGAGACGCAGGCACGTGCATGCACGCACGCACGCATGCCGGCAGGCAGGCAGACAGACAGACAGACAGACAGACATACGGCAAACATTATTTGAGCGGTACCGCCAGTTGACCAACACACAGAAAAACACACTCACAAACTTAAACTAAGCAGCTACTAGAGCCATCTCAAGAAAACGAGTCCAGATCGGATGAGTATACAGATACTAACGAGAAATCATCGTCATCACATTCTCGAGCTCGCATTTTTAAAGCGCGGACTAAGAACATTGACGCGTGTATTGTTACGCTACTGTTTGTTCCACTGAAGACGTAGGAATAGTCAAACAAATTCTACTTCAGCGCAGAACAACGGTGTGAATGTAACGCATCCATGAGATGGTGTATTTGCCACGAGGAGACGAGAGAGAGGAGAACGAGAGATTGATGAGAGAGAGAGAGAGAGAGAGAGAGAGCCGCAGACGAGAGGGACAACAGACAGAGGAGGGGGACAGACAGACAGACGACAGACAGACACAGACAACAGACAGACAGACACACAGACAGACACAGACACAGACAGACAGACAGACAGACAGACAGACAGACAGACGACGCGACAGACAGACAGGACACGACAGACAGACAGACAGACAGACACAGACGACAGACAGACAGACAGACAGACACAGACAGGACAGACAGACAGACAGACAGACGACAGATCAGACAGACAGACAGACAGACAGACAGGACAGACAGCAGACGACAGACAGACAGACAGACAGACAGACAGACAGACAGACAGACAGACAGACAGACAGACCGGCAGGCAGGCAGGCAGCAGGCAGGCAGGACAGGCAGACAGACAGACAGACAGACAGACAGCCGATAGACAGAGAGAGAGACCAAGAGACAAAGAGACATTGGCCAAAGAGGAGACAGACGAGGGACATAGGTAGACAAGAGAGAGGCAGAGAAACATAGAGGCAGAGACGAAAGAGACAAGAGAGAGATAGAGACAGGACCAGCTGACAACAATAGAGACAGAGAGACAGAGAGAGAGAGAGAGGCATGGAGAGATATATAAACGAACGAACTAAGAGTTTATTGTCCTAGACCTGCGTCCGTCACAAAATTTTAGCACTCAGTTTTAACAACGTACTCGTAGAAGGGTAACAATCGCTCTAAATATGCTGCAACCTCAGTGTTAATTGCAAATGAACAGTATAATGCTGGGATCGCTACGGATGCATTTTGTTTTCAGGGGGGGGGGGGATCTCCGTCAGTCTAGGAAGAAGACATTGCCTATCTTGTAATGTTGCCTCCCTTCTTCTCTTTAACGCATGGTAAAGGTTAGTGGCGACCCCTCTTATCACATTGGTATCGCTATCAACAGAGAAGTTGTACGAATGGATCATCGCTTTCTTCTCTACATATGGTATAAGGTATCTGAATTCGTAAAATCATACAATACGCTGGAAAGTAAGAGAAAAATTGAAATGCGGCCTTGGTCTTTTCCTCTTTTCTCCTACAATTGGGGACACAAAGGTTCATAATTATCTTGGGCAAACACCTATTCCTATGGATGGACAGAGCTCACGTTATTCCCAATCGAAATCGGATCATGCAGATCTCTAAAGCTTTTTTTGGTCCAATCTTTTAACAGTAATCTTTTCCTTCTCCAAGACACGCTGCTGATATATATATATATATATATATCTATATATATATATATATCTATATATCTATATGTATATATAGATAGATATATAGTATATAGAGAGAGGAGAGAGAGAGAGAGTAAGACAGAGACGAGAGAGTGAGACAGAGATAGAGTATATATAGTAGACGATAGAGATAGACATTAGAGAGATAGACCAGAGATAGACAGATGAGGGAGATAGATATAATGAAATTCGTCGAAAATATCAAGGAAATATAGCCAGTTCTGTTTATACGACGGACGTGGGGTCGCTCGACACATGCCAGAAACACTCATACGTTTTGCTTATTTTGACACACAAATTTAATAACGTGAAAGCATGAGCGCATGAAAATTTTAACAACAATACTAACTCCCCGACTTACCACCACCGTGTTAGATAGAGTTAGGAAAGGTCAATCATCTAAAGCGGGGTGCGAGGAAGAAAACAGAACTGAAGTCATGGTTAAAAGAAGCCAACTTTCCTCGGAAGTGGTGATGCATAGAGGTGGTTAGAGACATCCAAACGCAGAGAATTATACAACCGGGATACAGAGGTGGTGGATATACATGCAGCTGCACATGACACTTTTGAAACAAGGAAAGAAATGAAAAGCATCAGCCATTGCAGGAGCAAATACCATTTTAGATGACGTCAATTGACTAACAATAAAGGTGTTTTCTCCGGGCGCGCCTGCGCGCGCAGTGTTTTTTTTTGTGATGTCCTGAATGTGATGTGTGTCTCTGCGTGCGTACGCGTGCGTGTATGTGGTGTGCGTGTTGTGCGTCTGTGTCATCGGACGTGTGTGTCTGTTTGGCACGTGTGTGGTGTTGTGTGTGTTTGTGTGTTGTGTATTTGTGGTGTGTGGTGTGTGTGTGTGTGTGCGAGAGAGAGAGAAGGCGGGAGCGAGAGAGGAGAGAGAGAGAAGAGAAGAGAGAGAGAGAGAGAGAGAAAGAGAGATAGAATGCGTGCATGCTGAGAGTACTTGCACATCTTATCTGCTTGCCTGAAGGAGCAGTACTATCGGCTGGTCCAGGTGGGCCGCGGTCTCCACGGTGGCCCCTTTTGGCCTCAGGTCCCTGTGGGCCTGTTGGGCATCTGCCCCTCGTGCCCCGGCATTTTGCACTCCTTCTTGCACCCTGTACAACACATTGCACTGAGTGGTATAGGACCACCTTGCATAACGAACTAAGCAGGATATTAGAGTTGTCGAATCACAATCGACAAAGTCCGAAAGCGAAGTCACTCTTCCTGCGCAAGTAACTTTGGTGTACAATTTATGTTTCTCCCCAGAAACGGCCGTTTGCGTGAAGCAGGAGCGAACCTTTTCGTGGGGAAATGTGTGAGGTAAAACAAACATCAATAGTTAAGTCGCGGCTTGATCAAAGAGACTCGTTAAGTGTGCAAAATCATGTGTAACCAAGAGAAATCCTCATCTACTGAATTAGTCCGCCTCTCATTTTTGTGTGGATCTCGCTTGCCATGGGGGGGGGGGTTTTTTAAAAAAAAAAAAAAAAAACGTATTCCCTCTCTCTCGTCTCTCTCTCTTCTATCTCTACTCTCTCTCTCTCCCTCTCGCTCCCCTAAGCTCCCCTTAGCTCCCAGCTGTCAGCCCGGCCATGCCTCTCCTCTAGCAGATGCCTGCTGGACGGCTGGCCTGGCATAGTTGTCTCCAAGAGGTCAGTTTTTCGGAGGCAGCCAGATTGGCAGCACCCACCCAGGCCCTCTCTGCCCCCATGTCTCTTCCCCCCCCCCCTCTCTCTCTCTCTCTCTCCTCGATCTACTCTCATCTCTCTCCTCTCTCTCTCTCCGCTCCTGTCTTGCTTCCCCTCTCCTCCCCCTTATCTCCACCGCTGGCCATCACCCGGCCATTTCCTCTCGCTCTAGCGATGAAGGGCCTTGGCCAGGTACACTGTGTCTGGCATAGTTGTCTCCAAGAGGTCAGATTTTTGGGAGCAGCCAGATTTGTCTCTTCGGGGGTGTCTGCCCAAGAACCCCCCCCCCCTTCCCACGCCTTTCTGCCCCCTGTTTTCTCCATCGTTAACCCCCCTCTTCCCTCTGTTCACCGGAAGAGCTGTCCCTTTGTCCTGAAAGTCCCCCCAGACGTGAACCCTTGTCGGTTTTCTGTTTCCCGCTTTGTTCCGTACTCTTTAGTCCATCCCCGAATAGCTGGTGCCTTGCTTTCAAGAGGACCCGCTACCATCGGGGTAGACACACAGGCCTAAAATAAAGTATTGGAAACGCCCAATAGCGCTGCACCTTCTTCCTCAACAGAGAAGCCTGCCTACACTGCAGCGCTTGGCAGACCATACCATCGCACATGTATGACGGTATTTTCTATCGCCCATAACATGCGCGAACAAGAAGGGGTTCTAAAAGACCCTCCTCCTTTAATAGATACAACGTACTCCTTATCTTATACACGAAATGTATCCATCGTTGTTGTCCATGCGAAGGGCACACATTGTTTGACGACGCATTTTCATGAAACAAAAACTTCAGTACACATTTTTTGAGCAGACGAGTTCTCCAACATGACATATTTACACAACTTCTGATAAATTTTTTGCACCACTCCGCGCAACTGAGTAAAACCAATTAACGCGGCTAAAAAGAACCACAGTCCTGGACTGGCAATCTCCAGCTTACACCGCGTTCGTGCACAGCGAGATCATCTATTCTGATCAGGCAAACAGAATGCGTGTTTAGGTGTTTTGTTTTCTAGTCCACATTTTACATTTAAATCGAAAACCCCATCAGCGTCCAGCATCACTTTGGAAACTTGCATGCATGCAAGGTTCTCATCTCTTATAAAGTCCCCAAAAGGGCTGAATTTATGCATAACTTTGGACGGGGTCCTAACATGAGTTCGCTTAGCAGAGGCTTGATAGAAAAACTTTGTCCGGATTCTGTGGCCCGCACCTACGTGAGGATTTCTAAACAACACTTTTGGGAAGATATATTTTGGGCTCGCAGTCGCGTGAACATGATAATGATAATGATGATGGTGATGATGATGATGGTGATTATGATGATGATGATGATGATGATTGATTGATGATGATGATGAATGATGATGGTCCGACGCCAACGGGGGTTGGTCGGTGTCTCAAACCTCTCTTTGCCTGTTGGGCAAACAGATTAAAATTCACTTGCCCGAAAAGCAAAATCCACGGCCCTATCTGTCGCTTTTCTATGATGTGTTTAGCACGCACCAAGCCGCGTAATTGTGGCGTCGACACATTTTCCAGCATTGCGTGCTTTGATTCTGCAAATAGTTCAGTGTCACGTCAATTTGTTTGTGTCCGTCTGAAGCAAGTCTAGTCGACTTTTCCCATAGCTCGATTGGAACATTTGGTTGCCCAGGCAATCGGGGGGCATTGCCCTATGTCGAACCCTGACCGTCACGACGGACGACGGCGAACGATGATGAATAATAGTGATTATGATTGATGATGATGATGTGATGATGATGTGAGGATGATGAGATGATGATGATGATGATGATGTAATTGATGACATTCTTATGTTTACCGTTCTGGGTTCGAAAGGAAGCACCAAGACAAAAAATTGTACAAGTTGCAACCCACGGGCGTTTGGATAGAGCGTGCGTCTGTCTAATCATTCTGTGAACCCTAGTCAGTAGTGACTCTGGGGCGCAGTTTGTTGGCAATGAATGCGTAATAATGA
>JAWQFJ010025397.1:72500-82591 GCA_034096865.1 Theodoxus fluviatilis | reverse complement strand
CGATTAGGATCATAGACAGGAAAACATGTTTGATTTTGTTAATGCTTGCACTTCTACCCACAAAGGCACATGCTCGTACCCTATTGCATGAGCCAAGAAGTATTTGGTACGTAGAGGTCGAGTTAATTTCAAGAACACTTTGCACAAAGGCAAGTCATCATCAGACCAATACTGTTGAGGAGAGGATGAACAATGTGAATAGGCAATCATAGAGCGTCCTCCACCAACTTGGCTTTGGACTAATTGGTGGGTAAATGAGGGTGCGCGCGCAACACAAGAAAGTGTATCTGTTATGTCGAATAGAACAGCAGACGAATTTCTTTGCTGTGAACGAATGGGTCAGAGTATAGAGGTAGAGGTACATTGGTACATGCTGCCCGGTCAGGAGATCTTGCCGGGGTTGTGTGTGTGTGATGCTTTCCGGTGTGTGTTTCCAATCTTTCTTTAAGCAAAGCGACGGTGTAGGGGGGGAGGGGGGCGGCTTTTTTTTTAGCAAGCGGGGAGAGAGGGGACGGGTTCCAAACTTTGTTTTAAACCATGCGGATGGGGGGGGGGGTGGGGTGGGGGGGGGGGGGGGGCGGGGCGGGGGGGGGGGGGAAAATGCACACATCTGCCGCTACCAAAACGGAACCCCCCCCCCCCCGCTTGCTAAAAAAAGATTGGAAAGCCCCCCCCCACCCCCCCCCGCTGGCTTAAAAAAAATTGGAAACACCGCTCCCCCCCCCCCCCCCCCCGCTTGGCTAAAACAATTTTTGAACACCCCCCCCCCCGCTGGCTAAAAATAGTTTGGAACCCCCCCCCCCTTGCTAAAAAAAGCTTGGAAACCCCCCCCCCCCCTCCACCCCCCCAAACGGAAAAACAATTTTGGAAATCCCCCCCCCCCCCCCCCCCGCTTGTTAAAGTTTGGAAAGTTCCCCCCCCCCCTTGCTAAAGAAAGATTGGAAAGCCCCCACCCCCACCCCCACCCTCCGCTTGCTAAAAAAAGTTTGGAACCCCCCCCCCCGCTAGCTAAAACTAGTTTGGAAACGCACCCTCCACCTCCCAACCCCGCTTGTTAAAATAAGATTGGAAACCCGCCCCTCCCCCCCTCCCCCGCTTGCTAAAAAAGCTCCCCCCCCCCCCCCCCCTTTCAAAAAAAACTTTGGCACCCCCCCCCCCCCCCCCCCCCCGCAGATTCCTGACCAGGCAGCAATGGACCTCTACTCTGACCCATTCGTTCACAGCAAAGAAATTCGTCTGCTGTTCTATTCGACATAACAGATACACTTTCTTGTGTTGCGCGCGCACCCTCATTTACCCACCAATTAGTCCAAAGCCAAGTTGGTGGAGGACGCTCTATGATTGACTAATATCCCGCAGTGTGGTGTGTTGCCAGGGGGACACGTGCGGTAGGCAGAGCACGCTGCACTGTCACAGGGCAAAGGACGTGCAGATGAGCCAGCACTGGACACACAGAGAGGGAGGGTGGGTAGAAGGAGAAACATTTCTTGGAGAAAAAAAAGCAGGAAGACAGGACTTAGGTTGAGTTTCTTGAAACTCCTGCTGTTTTACATGTGTGTGTGTGTGTGTGTGTGTGTGTGTGTGTGTGTGTATGTGTGTGTATGTGTGTATGTGTGTGTGTGTGTGTGTGTGTGTGAACATCACAGCCTATTTCCATGGGTATATTCTTTCTTGTTGCCTTTGTGAGTTTCTTTGGGCGGTCATTTGGAATTTATGCATGGTGGAGTTTCAAAGTCGTTATATACACTAACTTTATTCCCTTTTTGTTTACAGCTGCAGAGGAAGAGAAGGTAATTACTTTTTATCATTTTTGTTCGAGTATGAATGATTTGGTATCCTGTATGATGTAAATGTATGCTTTCAGACAGTTGATCATTTTGCACGTTGTAGGCAATGCATTATATATATATATATATATATATATATATATATATATATATATATATATATATATATATATGTGTCATCACATATGCCAGAAAATGTAATCACAGATGCCAGTATATCTATATTTCATTACATATGCCAGTTTTATATCTATATGTCATCACAGATGCCAGTATATGTCATCACAGATGCTAGTACATCTATATTTCATCACATATGCCAGTATATCTATATGTCATCACATATGCCAGTATGTCATCACACATGCCAGTATATGTCATCACAAATGCCAGTACATCTATATTTCATCACATATGCCAGTATATCTATATGTCATCATATATGCCAGTATGTCATCACAGGTGCCACAATGCCTGTCATAGCAATTGTGCAAGGAAAGTGTGCACGCTACCGTCCATACTAGGATGAGGTTTGCTTCAGTCAGACAACAGTCGGCACTCACTGCTCTGTCTCCATTTGTCTTGCAGCCAGCAGCGCCGGAGGTAAGCACCATCAAGCCCAGCCTGGCTGCAGCAATGCCTGTGGCATGCCCACTCCCATTGCCACACACCTCTCATTAGATCAGAACTGCACCGCTTCGCTGTCGTGCTGCATGCAAGCCGACACTTGTTTCCCACCACGGCTGCTGAGGCAACCAGAGACAAGTGTATCATTCTGATCTCGTCTCTCTCTCAGAGCTGTGTTTGCATTCACTTTTGGACATTACTTCATCCAAGAGGAATCGTAATGAAGAGCTGAATAGCGTTTACAACGTTTTCAATGAAGATAGGGGTCTTTTACCTCGATGTACTGAGCAGTCACGGCAAACATAGATGTAGATCCAGCACAGGCATGCTTCCTTGGTGGAGTAGAGGAGGTGGAGTGGGGTGAGAGATGTGGTGGAACTGGGAAAGTCCTCTTGCACGAATGCTTTAGTTGCCTTGCACAAGAGCTTACCCTAGAAAGCTACTCACCTGCCTCTGTAACTAGCATCTCCATAGTGCTGGGACACTTCACACGCCATTGCTTCAGGTAGAAATAGACGGCCATCTACGTGTGTGGAACGCCGTGCCACTAACGGCTGATGTTAAGCTTTCCCTCCGCTATTTTATTCTTTCTGCAGGCACCCTCCTCAGTTCTACTGGAAGTGCTCAGTGCTTATCAAGTGCAGTAGTTTGCTCAGACTCCTTCCCTTGCGGAATACTCTCTCTCACTGGAACGGTCCTGGCTTGTAGCTGTGCTGCTAGAAATGCAGACGTGCGTAGTCGGCTGCTGGAGGATGGCCATGCTGGGCAGACGCCCTCAGCCTGTAGCAAGGGTCAGCCGGTTCACCATGCACCAGCGTGCTGGGCCACGTGCATGGGGGCACGCCGTGAAATTGGGCGTCAGTCTACCGCAGCCAGCCTCTGGCAGAATGTTGCTTCTGTCAGGAGTCGGGGCGTGTTGACGAGACGTGCCTTGCGTACGTGTAGACTTGGCTCTCTCAGCCAGGATTGCCTGTTGCTCGTAGACTTGGCTCTCTAAGCCAGGAATGCCTGTTGCTCGTAGACGAACGAGGCGCAAAGAAACTCATGTCTGTAAGAGCTTGTTTTGAACAGAGTATTTGGTATTGTAGGATTTTTCTGTGGCACATTCCATGTTTCATTGGATAAAGCACAATATAATGACCTCTTTCATCGCTAAGGTACGCAAGTCTTTTACAAATCAACATGCCTCCACACAAATCTAGTTGCACTTGTTATATTTTGCAGAAGGTTATGCTCGAATTGAATGCGAGTTTTTTTATAATAACAATGTGCCGTATCAGTGAAAATGATCATCACGTATTCTTCTGTGTTTGCATTTGACTCGCTGTGTCTGTTGCTGTAATTGGCATCATTGATCACCAACTTTCTCAAGGAGGAGACACAATCCTTCCTGAGCGTGGAACTGGGTGGGCTTATCGTCAGAGAACAGTGTCCTCTTCACACATTCACAATGGTTGGCTTATCGTCAGAGAACAGTGTTCTCTTCACACATTCACAATGGTTGGCTTATCGTCAGAGAACAGTGTTCTCTTCACACATTCACAATGGTTGGCTTATCGTCAGAGAACAGTGTCCTCTTCACACATTCACAATGGTTGGCTTATCGTCAGAGAACAGTGTCCTCTTCACACATTCACAATGGTTGGCTTATCGTCAGAGAACAGTGTCCTCTTCACACATTTACAATGGTTGGCTTATCGTCAGAGAACAGTGTCCTCTTCACACATTCACAATGGTTGGCTTATCGTCAGAGAACAGTGTTCTCTTCACACATTCACAATGGTTGGCTTATCGTCAGAGAACAGTGTTCTCTTCACACATTCACAATGGTTGGCTTATCGTCAGAGAACAGTGTCCTCTTCACACATTCACAATGGTTGGCTTATCGTCAGAGAACAGTGTCCTCTTCACACATTCACAATGGTTGGCTTATCGTCAGAGAACAGTGTTCTCTTCACACATTCACAATGGTTGGCTTATCGTCAGAGAACAATGTCTTCTTCACACATTCACAATGGTTGGCTTATCGTCAGAGAACAGTGTCCTCTTCACACATTCACAATGGTTGGCTTATCGTCAGAGAACAGTGTCCTCTTCACACATTCACAATGGTTGGCTTATCGTCAGAGAACAGTGTCCTCTTCACACATTCACAATGGTTGGCTTATCGTCAGAGAACAGTGTCCTCTTCACACATTCACAATGGTTGGCTTATCGTCAGAGAACAATGTCTTCTTCACACATTCACAATGGTTGGCTTATCGTCAGAGAACAATGTATACTTCACACATTCACAATTGTTGGCTTATCGTCCGAGACAATGTATACTTCGGACATTCACAATGGTTGGCTTATCGTCAGAGAACAATGTATACTTCACACATTCACAATGGTTGGCTTATCGCCAGAGAACAATGTATACTTCACACATTCACAATGGTTGGCTTATCGTCAGAGAACAATGTCCTCTTCACACATTCACAATGGTTGGCTTATCGTCAGAGAACAATGTCCTCTTCGCACATTCAGAATGGTCCGCACTGGTTTGACTCAAAGAATCAGCCTCTTTAACATTGTGATGAACGGCGTTGGTTTTCAGAGGGCAGTGTCCGACAATCAGCCACAGTCCAACGAAAAGGCAGCGCCCGTCTACCCCGCCCAGACAGGATACTATGTAAGTCACGTGGACATAGTCTCTGCTGCTCCCCGCTGCCTGTTGCCATGGCGACGTGACAGTACGACGTGACAGTACGACGTAGCGGGCATTGAAGCAACGACTTGGACTGACTGCAAGATTTCGTCACCGGATCAATACTTTAACATTAATGACACAGTTTGTATTCTCGATGATACTAACGCGGTCAATAGAAGATACATTTTCGGCTTTTGAACATGTTGTAGGCAATGGCGTGACATTTATTGAGATTACCTACCTGAAAAGAGTATTTATGGAAACCAGTGTATTCAATACAGGGTGGACCTTGCATACGACAGATAGTAGAATCTGCTGTGACAATATTATCGTCTGCTGGAACCCATTAAAATCAACTAACACGTAGCGACAAAATTGTTGTCAGCGCTAGCATAGTACACCTAGCGTTGTGACCACTTACTTTGAGCGTAGCATTAAGGCGAGTTAAATCTTCCCCTGTGATGTCACTCTGACTTCCCGTTCCTTCCTGCAGTCTGCACCTGGCCCGCGTGGACCTCCCGGACCTCCTGGGCAGCCTGTGAGTCGTCCGTGTGTGTGTACGTGTGTGTGTATGCGTGTGTGTATGTGTGTGTGTACGTGTGTGTGTACGTGTGTGTATGTGTGTGTATGTGTGTGTACGTGCGTGTGTATGTGTGTGTGTATGTGTGTATATGTGCGTGTGTGTGTATACGTGTGTGTGTGCGTGTGTGTGTATGTGTGTGAGTACGTGTGTGTGTACGTGTGTGTGTATGTGTGTGTGTGTATGTGTGAATGTGTGTGTGTCCGTGTGTGTGTACGTGTGAGTGCGCGCGTGTGTGTATGTGTGTATGTGTGTGTGTACGTGTGTGTGTACGTGTGTGTGTATGTGTGTGTATGTGTGTGTACGTGCGTGTGTATGTGTGTGTATGTGTGTGTATGTGTGTATGTGTGTGTATGTGTGTGTACGTGCGTGTGTACGAGTATGTGTGTACGTGCGCGTGCGTGTGTATACATGTGTACGTGTGTGTGTACGTGTGTGTATACGTGTGTATGTGTGTGTACTCTTGATGGTACGTGTGTGTACGTGTGTGCGTGTACGTGTGCGTGTATACGTGTGCGTGTATGTTTGTATGTGTGTGTGCAAATGTATCTACGTGCATCTCCGTACGCACTCCTCAGAGCGATTCCGTGCAGTGTTTGTGAATCAGACTGTACACTTTGTGTGGGCATTTCTGGCCAGACGTGTCATCAGTTGACACTTACCCACACCTCCTCTACTTCCAGGGACCGCAAGGCTTCCAAGGAATGAGGGGAGAGACCGGACCACCGGGGCCCGCGGTAAGTGACGTCATACGTATGCTTTGTGTTTGACTGCCTCACTTACGTCACTACGTAGTTACCGAAGGGGTGACGTGGAGGGGGTGAACATTGTAGTTCTTGCATTGTAACTATCTCATTGAATGGGTTCTCGCACTGTAGCTATCTCTTTGAATGGGTTCTCGCACTGTAGCTATCTCTTTGAATGGGTTCTCGCACTGTAGCTATCTCTTTGAATGGGTTCTCACACTGTAGCTATCTCTTTGAATGGGTTCTCGCACTGTAGCTATCTCTTTGGGTTCTCGCACTGTAGCTATCTCTTTGAATGGGTTCTCACACTGTAGCTATCTCTTTGAATGGGTTCTCGCACTGTAGCTATCTCTTTGGGTTCTCGCACTGTAGCTATCTCTTTGAATGGGTTCTCACACTGTAGCTATCTCTTTGAATGGGTTCTCGCACTGTAGCTATCTCTTTGGGTTCTCGCACTGTAGCTATCTCATTGAATGGGTTCTCACACTGTAGCTATCTCTTTGGGTTCTCGCACTGTAGCTATCTCTTTGAATGGGTTCTCACACTGTAGCTATCTCTTTGAATGGGTTCTCGCACTGTAGCTATCTCTTTGGGTTCTCGCACTGTAGCTATCTCTTTGAATGGGTTCTCACACTGTAGCTATTTCTTTAAATGGGTTCTTGTACTGTAGCTATCTCTTTGAATGGGTTCTCACACTGTAGCTATTTCTTTATATGGGTTCTTGTACTGTAGCTATCTCTTTGAATGAGATCTTGAACTGTGCCTATCGCTTTGAACGAGATCATTTGTGCTAGCAAACGGAGATTTCATTGGGAGTAATAATGGCACTGCACAAATTAAGTTAAAAAAAATGTGACATGTTGATGTAACAGAAGCCTAATGAAGAGTACTTCGAAATCATCTGGGAAAAAATTGCACTGAATGCTGATCTACGTCACGACGTATTGTGAACAAATGAACTGTAAAGACCTGTTGTGGACAAATGAACTGTAAACCCATATTGTAGACAAATGAACTGTAAACACATGTTGTGGACACATGAACTGTAAACACATATTGTGGACAAATGCACTGTAAAGACGTGTTTTGAACAAATGAACTGTAAAGTCGTGTTTTGAACAAATGAACTGTAAAGACGTGTTGCGGACAAATGAACTGTAAACACATATTGTGGACAAATGAACTGTAAAGACGTGTTGCAGACAAATGAACTGTAAAGACGTGTTGCAGACAAATGAACTGTAAATTCGTGTTTTGAATAAATGAACTGTAAAGACGTGTTGTGGACAAATGAACTGTAAAGACGTGTTGCGGACAAATGAACTGTAAAGACGTGTTGCAGACAAATGAACTGTAAAGACGTGTTGTGGACAAATGAACTGTAAACACATATTGTGGACAAATGAACTGTAAAGACGTGTTGTGGACAAATGAACTGTAAAGACGTGTTGTGGACAAATGAACTGTAAACACATATTGTGGACAAATGAACTGTAAAGACGTGTTGCAGACAAATGAACTGTAAAGACGTGTTGTGGACAAATGAACTGTGAAGACGTGTTGCGGACAAATGAACTGTAAAGACGTGTTTTGTACAAATGAACTGTAAACACATATTGTGGACAAATGAACTGTAAAGACGTGTTGCAGACAAATGAACTGTGAAGACGTGTTGCAGACAAATGAACTGTAAAGACGTGTTGTGGACAAATGAACTGTAAAGACGTGTTGTGGACAAATGAACTGTAAACATAATTATTGTGGACAAATGAACTGTAAAGACGTGTTGCAGACAAATGAACTGTAAAGACGTGTTGTTGACAAATGAACTGTAAACTCATGCTGTTTCCCACAGGGTCCCTCTGGCAACCGCGGCTTCCCTGGACCTCCCGGCATGCCTGGCCTTGACGTGAGTGTGTGTGTGTGTGTATGTGTGTGTGTGTATGTGTGTATGTGTGTGTGTGTGTATGTGTGTGTGTATGTGTGTGTGTATGTGTGTGTGTGTATGTGTATGTGTGTGTATGTGTGTGTGTATGTGTGTATGTGTGTGTGTATGTGTGTGTATGTGTGTGTGTGTGTATGTATGTGTGTATGTGTGTGTGTGTATGTGTGTGTATGTGTGTGTGTGTGTGTTTGTGTGTGAGCGTTTGTGTGTTTGTTGTTTGTATATGTGTGTATGCGTTTGTCTGTTTGTTTGTTTGTGTATGTGCGTGTTGGAGAGAGAGAAAAGAGAGAAAGAGAGAGAGAGAGAGAGAGAGAGAGAGGAATAACACACCTGGACACATTACAGCGAGATGAAGGGCGAGAGAGAGAGAGAGAGAGAGAGAGAGACAGACAGACAGACAGACAGACAGACAGACAGACAGACAGACAGACAGACAGACAGACAGACAGGCAGACAGGCAGACAGACAGAGACAGAGACATAGAGAGAGAGAGAGAGAAAGAGAGAGAGAGACAAACAGACAGACAGACAGACAGACAGACAGACAGAGACCGAGAGAGACTGAGAGAGACAGAGACAGAGACAATGACAGAGACAATGACAGAGACAGAGACAGACAGAGAGAGAGAGAGAGAGAGAGAGAGAGAGAAAGGGAGAGACAGAGACAGAGAGAGACAGAGACAGAGAGAGAGGAATAACACACCTGCATACATTACAGGGAGATGAAGGACTTCCGGGCGAGGCAGGCCCAGCTGGACCTCTTGGACCTCTCGTAAGTATCCATCCTTCTTTCTTTCACTCTCTCGTCTGTTTGAAACTTCTGTAGTTGGCCCGTTGTATTCTTTTATTCATGCATGAACTCTTTCATCAGGATGTTATCTTTTCGTAGTCTTTTTTTATATCCGTCATAAGTGGCCCTCCGTTGATTACGTATCTGAATCCCTCCCTCATCGTACTGCCGCTCATGCATTGTCCTGAATGATAGCGTCCTCGGATAAAACACTGGCAGCATTTGGCAGGACAACAGAGCAGTCCTGTGTTTAACGACGAAGTGAACATGTTTACTGTCCCAGTCCTTAGTTTGGAAAAAAGTAGAAGGACAGATCAATGAACGGAAGTCAGCAGTGAAAAGTAAGCAACGTCAAGTCAAAGTGAGTCCACGTCTTTCAAATAGTCATGAAGGTAAATAGTGCTGATGATGAAGATGATGATGAAGATGATGATGATGATGATGATGATGATGATGATGATGATGATGATGATGATGATGATGATGATGATGATAACGTATGGAATGAGGATCGAATGGGTAAAAGTTCACCATTCGTGCATTGCAATCCGTGCAGTAACCTGCAGGATGCGTGACCTTGATGGAAATGAAATTGTCACGTGTCACAGGAAACCCTTCATACTCCAATGTACGCGTGTGGGCTTTCATCGTTTCGGACGGTACCCGGTCCATGTTTACACCAGGTTAAGTTGTCATTCTGGCATGCCACCATATTGAAAGTTGAAATATCCCGGCGTGAATCTTTTAGTTCTGTTTCTGTGTCATGCAATTCAGAAGCATAAAGCACAATGTATACGAGATTTTCTCTGCAAGGAGACATTTCTACCGCCCTCAGCCCAGGGCAGGTACCGTCATGTCTCTAGCATCCTCGTGCCTGCCTTAGTCTGCTTCGCTTGACCTGAAGCTGCTTTTCAGATCATTTGAT
>JAWQFJ010025397.1:62500-67500 GCA_034096865.1 Theodoxus fluviatilis | reverse complement strand
TTTACCCTCTGTATACTCTGTGGCCCCCCCTTGCTCTACAGAGCTACATTTCCCCCCTGTCTACTCTGTGGCCCTCCCTTGCTCTACAGAGCTACATTTCCCCCCTGTCTACTCTGTGCCCCCCCCCCCCCTTGCTCTACAGAGCTACATTTACCCCCTGTCTACTCTGTGGCCCCCCTTGCTCTACAGAGCTACATTTACCCCCTGTCTACTCTGTGGCCCCCCTTGCTCTACAGAGCTACATTTACCCCCTGTCTACTCTGTGGCCCCCCCTTGCTCTACAGAGCTACATTTCCCCCCTGTATACTCTGTGCCCCCCCCCCCTTTCTCTACAGAGCTACATTTCCCCCCTGTCTACTCTGTGGCAACCCTACCCCTTGCTCTACAAAGCTACATTTACCCCCTGTATACTCTGTGGCCCCCCTTGCTGTACAGAGCTACATTTCCCCCCTGTCTACTCTGTGGCCCCCCCTTGCTCTACAGAGCTACATTTTCCCCTTGTCTACTCTGTGGCCCCCCCTTGCTCTACAGAGCTACATTTACCCCCCGTATACTCTGTGCCACCCCCTTTCTCTACAGAGCTACATTTCCCCCCTGTCTACTCTGTGGCAATCCTACCCCTTGCTCTGCAAAGCTACATTTACCCCCTGTCTACTATGTAGCCCCCCTTGCTCTACAGAGCTACATTTACCCCCCGTATACTCTGTGCCACCCCCTTGCTCTACAGAGCTACATTTCCCCCCTGTCTACTCTGTGGCAACCCTACCCCTTGCTCTACAGAGCTACATTTTCCCCCTGTCTACTATGTGGCCCTCCCTTGCTCTACAGAGCTACATTTACCCCCTGTCTACTATGTGGCCCCCCCTTGCTCTACAGAGCTACATTTACCCCCTGTCTACTATGTGGCAACCCTACCTCTTGCTCTACAGAGCTACATTTACCCCCTGTCTACTATGTGGCCCCCCTTGCTCTGCAAAGCTACATTTACCCCCTGTCTACTCTGTGGCCACCCCTTGCTCTACAGAGCTACATTTACCCCCTGTCTACTATGTGGCCCCCCCTTTCTCTACAGAGCTACATTTACCCCCTGTCTACTATGTGGCAACCCTACCCCTTGCTCTACAGAGCTACATTTACCCCCTGTCTACTATGTGGCAACCCTACCCCTTGCTCTACAGAGCTACATTTACCCCCTGTCTACTCTGTGGCAACCCTACCCCTTGCTCTACAGAGCTACATTTACCCCCTGTCTACTCTGTGGCCCCCCTTGCTCTACAGAGCTACATTTACCCCCTGTCTACTCTGTGGCAACCCTACCCCTTGTACTACATTTACCCCCTGTCTCCTCTGTGGCAACCCTACCCCTTGCTCTCCTGAGCCGACAATTTCCCCTGCATTCCCCAGGGAGACCAAGGCACCGGTGGCGAGCGCGGGCCCCCTGGACCCCCCGGTCCCTCTGGCAACGACGGCGTCAACGGACAGAATGGCGAGCCCGGGCGTCCCGGTCAGCGGGGAGAGGACGGCACTCCTGGCTCCAAGGGTGAAAGGGTAGGTGTCCCTCCGCCCTGGCGGATCCGTTTTCGTGATGGACGTCCAAGGAACAAACAACCCAACAGCCACAGGGGTTATGACATCATTCTGTTTTTACGAGAACACACGAAGGAAATAAAAACATAAACAAGAGCTATGGGAAACATAATTACGAACTGTGTTGGTGGACGTCTGCAGGGTAGTGGATGATACATCAAAGAAATCAAGAGACGACGAAAAAAATAGAAGATTCTTTGACTGCCAGTGACTGAATTCAAGCCGTCAGATCAAAGCTTTAACATGTCTGCATAGTGCCACTGGAGCAATCAGACCTTCCCTTCAAGCCTGCCACAATGAATGCCTTGTACGTACCATGCTCCTGTGTTGACGTCTTGGCCAGCAGACTTTGAAGACCAGCGTACTTTGAAGCTGGTCAAATTGAGCTGATCGTGTAAGGCAGAACGTGGAGCTTCATTCATCCATCTGTCTTCCTACAGGGCCCCTCAGGATCTCCTGGTGCCCCGGGATTCGCAGGCCCCCAGGGGCCGTCTGGCGAGGCTGGCAGTGCTGGCGCTATTGGCGCCAAGGGTGACTCTGTAAGTGACCAACTGTCTCCCTCCTCTGCTCTGCTCTCCCTGCTGTCTTCTGCTCTCTGCTGTCTTCCTCTTTTTCTGCTATCTTCTTTTCTCTCTGCTGTCTTCTTCTCTCTCTGCTGTCTTCTTCTCTCTGCTGTCTTCTTCTCTCTCCGCTGTCTTCCCCTCTCTCTCTCTCTGCTATCTTCTTTTCTCTCTGCTGTCTTCTGCTCTCTGCTGTATTCCTCTTTTTCTGCTATCTTCTTTTCTCTCTGCTGTCTTCTTCTCTCTCTGCTGTCTTCTTCTCTCTCTGCTGTCTTCTTCTCTCTCTGCTGTCTTCTTCTCTCTCCGCTGTCTTCCTCTCTCTCTCTGCTATCTTCATCTCTCTCTGTTGTATTTTTCTCTCTGTGCTGTCTTCATCTCTCTGTGCTGTCTTCATCTCTCTCTGTTGTATTTTTCTATCTGTGCTGTCTTCATCTCTAGCTGCTGTCTTCTTCTCGTTCTGCTGTCTTCTACTCTCTCTGCTGTCTTCTACTCTCTCTGCTGTCTTCTACTCTCTCTGCTCTCTTCTGCTTTCTCTGCTGTATTTTTCTCTCTGTGCTGTCTTCATCTCTCGCTGCTGTCTTCTTCTCTCTCTGCTGTCTCTCTCTCTCTCTCTGCTTTGTCTCTCTCTCTCTTTCTCTCTTGCTTTGTCCCTCTCTCTCTTTCTCTCTTGCTTTGTCCCTCTCTCTCTCTCTCTCTTGCTTTGTCCCTCTCTCTCTCTCTTGCTTTGTCCCTCTCTCTCTTTCTCTCTTGCTTTGTCCCTCTCTCTCTTTCTCTCTGTGCTGTCTTCATCTCTCGCTGCTGTCTTCTTCTCTCTCTGCTGTCTTCTACTCTCTCTGCTGTCTTCTACTCTCTCTGCTGTCTTCTTCTCTCTCTGCTGTCTTCTGCTCTCTCTGCTGTCTTTTGCTCTCTCTGCTGTCTTCTTCTCTCTCTGCTGTCTTCTGCTCTCTCTGCTGTATTTTGCTCTCTGTGCTGTCTTCATCTCTCTCTGCTGTCTTCTACTCTCTCTGCTGTCTTCTTCTCTCTGTGCTGTCTTCTACTCTCTCTGCTGTCTTCTACTCTCTCTGCTGTCTTCTTCTCTCTCTGCTGTCTTCTTCTCTGCTGCTGTCTTCTTCTCTCTCTGCTGTCTCTCTCTCTTCTCTCTTGCTTGTCCCTCTCTCTCTTTCTCTCTTGCTTTGTCCCTCTCTCTCTTTCTCTCTGTGCTGTCTTCTACTCTCTCTGCTGTCTTCTACTCTCTCTGCTGTCTTCTACTCTCTCTGCTGTCTTCTACTCTCTCTGCTGTCTTCTTCTCTCGCTGCTGTCTTCTGCTCTCTCTGCTGTATTCTGCTCTCTCTGCTGTCTTCTACTCTCTCTGCTGTCTTCTACTCTCTCTGCTGTCTTCTACTCTCTCTGCTGTCTTCTGCTCTCTCTGCTGTCTTCTTCTCTCTGTGCTTTGTCTCTCTCTCTCTTCTCTCTGCTTTGTCCTCTCTCTCTTCTCTCTCTCTGCTTTGTCCTCTCTCTCTGCTCTTCTTCTCGCTCTGCTGTCTTCTGCTCTCTCTGCTGTATTTTGCTCTCTGTGCTGTCTTCATCTCTCGCTGCTGTCTTCTACTCTCTCTGCTGTCTTCTTCTCTCTGTGCTGTCTTCTACTCTCTCTGCTGTCTTCTACTCTCTCTGCTGTCTTCTACTCTCTCTCTCTCTCTGCTGTCTTCTACTCTCTCTGCTGTCTTCTGCTTTCTCTGCTGTATTTTTCTCTCTGTGCTGTCTTCTTCTCTCTGTGCTGTCTTTTTCTCTCTGTGCTGTCTTCATCTCTCTTTGCTGTCTTCTCTCTCTGCTGTCTTCTTCTTCTTCTTCTTCTTCTCTCTCTCTTTCTCTCTTGCTTTGTCCCTCTCTCTCTTTCTCTCTTGCTTTGTCCCTCTCTCTCTTTCTCTCTTGCTTTGTCCCTCTCTCTCTCTTGCTTTGTCCCTCTCTCTCTCTCTCTCTCTCTGCTTGTCTCTCTCTCTCTCTCTTGCTTTGTCCCTCTCTCTCTTTCTCTCTTGCTTTGTCCCTCTCTCTCTCTCTCTTGCTTTGTCCCTCTCTCTCTTTCTCTCTTGCTTTGTCCCTCTCTCTCTTCTTCTCTCTCTTCTGTCTTCTACTCTCGATCTCTCTGCTGTCTTCTGTTGTCTTCTGTTTTCTTTTTCTCTCTCTGCTGTTGTCTGCTCTTTTCTGTTTTCTTCTGCTCCTTCTGCTGTCTTCTGTTCTCTCTCTCTCTCTCTCTCTCTCTCTCTCTCTCTCTCTCTCTCTTTCTCTTTCTCTCTTTTTCTCTCTTTCTCTCTTTCTCTCTCTCTCTCTCTCCCCCCCTCACTCTCTTTTTCTCTGTTTGTCTTTCTCTTTCCTGTTTCCTCTCTCTCTCTCTCACTCTCTCTCTCTCTCTCTCTCTCTCTCTCGCTCTCTCTTCTTCTTCTTCTTCTTCTTCTTCTTCTTCTTCTTCTTCTGCTACTTCTTCTTCTTCTTCTGCTACTTCTTCTTCTTCCATGCTCATATCTTATCTCATGTTAATTATGCGTCAACAAGTTGGGATGGCTGTAGGAACGCTAACTTGAAAAGGCTGAAGTCATTGTATCGAAGAGCCTCTAAGCTTATGATAACAGATAGTTCACTATCTACAAATGACAAAATGAAAAAACTTAACATATTGCCTTTTCATAAGCATTTACAATTCAATAAATGTGTCTTAATGAAAAGAATTAATGATTGTGATGTGCCTGATTATTTGATAAACTTATTCCAACATTCAAATATTCGTGTACATAACTTTATAATACCACAACCTAGGATTGATTTGTTTAAACATAGCCTATCTTATTCAGGGGCTACTATGTGGAACACACTATCCAATTC
>JAWQFJ010025397.1:30000-52500 GCA_034096865.1 Theodoxus fluviatilis | reverse complement strand
TGAGTCACACTTTTTTCCTTGCCTGCAAACGGGAGTCACACTTGTTTTCGTGACCTGCACCACGAAGTGAGCGCAGAAAATCGCACACACGGCAGCCGCCGCCAGGCGTCGCCCTTATCAGCTGGAACACGCGGTGGTGGAGCTTTCGGGGCCTTGCTTCAGTAGCTCCACCACGAGCGGCCCCCAGCAGCGCACTGCCACCAGGGGGCATTTGTGTAGGGCTGGGGTCCTCCCCTCTTGCCCAGGATGGACGTGCATTGTGTCTTGCCAAACAGAGCCACAGACCGGTTCTTTTGATAGGGGCTGGAGGTCAATTTTGAGATCTTCATAGAAAACTGATTTGTGGCCAGTTTTTCAATGGAAAATGAAGATTTAAGTCAATCTGCAGATTAAAAATTGTAACGTAAAATTTAATGAGTAATAAGTTGAAAGCTGCCAAAAATGACGTTCTATTCTGTTGATTGCCACGGATGCACAATTCAACTGCGTTTCATCTTTGTACCAAAACATCCGATTAAAAAAAAGTTGTCACCGCCTGAAAGAACTTTACATTTTCTTGTAGAAATACGTCACAGCTAACGTCCCACCGAGGACATGACGCAAATCGTTCTGTGGTACGGGGTGCCATTTCCCATGCCTTCCTGTTCCTGCCAAGTTCCTTCTCCTGCTGCATTGCGTATCTCCTCCTCCTGCTCTGTTTCACTTCTCCTGCTGCATTGCGTATCTCCTCCTCATTCCATTCCTCTCCTCTGTACGACCTCCACTGACTGACTCCTCCTCACCCCACCTTCAGGGCGAGCAAGGACGAGAGGGGAACGTGGGACCCCCCGGACCGTCAGGCGCTCGAGGAGATCGCGGCCCCGCTGGAGAGCCCGGACCCACGGGCCAATCTGGAGCCCCGGTAAGATGACGTCAGCAAGGCTCTCCACTGTGGTGACGATGACAGCAGTCGACAAGAGACGGAGAGTCGAGGTGTGGATGAGAATGCTGTATTGACCATGAAGACAGCAGGTAGAGGTGTGGATGAGAATGCTGTATTGACCATGAAGACAGCAGGTAGAGGTGTGGATGAGAATGCTGTATTGACCATGAAGACAGCAGGTAGATGTGTCTATGAGAATGCTGTATTGACCATGAAGACAGCAGGTAGAGGTGTCTATGAGAATGCTGTATTGACCATGAAGACAGCAGGTAGAGGTGTCTATGAGAATGCTGTATTGACTATGAAGACAGCAGGTAGAGGTGTCTATGAGAATGCTGTATTGACCATGAAGACAGCAGGTAGAGGTGTCTATGAGAATGCTGTATTGACCATGAAGACAGCAGGTAGAGGTGTCTATGAGAATGCTGTATTGACCATGAAGACAACAGGTAGAGGTGTGGATGAGAATGCTGTATTGACCATGAAGACAGCAGGTAGAGGTGTCTATGAGAATGCTGTATTGACCATGAAGACAGCAGGTAGAGGTGTGGATGAGAATGCTGTATTGACCATGAAGACAGCAGGTAGAGGTGTCTATGAGAATGCTGTATTGACCATGAAGACAGCAGGTAGAGGTGTGGATGAGAATGCTGTATTGACCATGAAGACAGCAGGTAGAGGTGTGGATGAGAATGCTGTATTGACCATGAAGACAGCAGGTAGAGGTGTGGATGAGAATGCTGTATTGACCATGAAGACAGCAGGTAGAGGTGTGGATGAGAATGCTGTATTGACCATGAAGACAACAGGTAGAGGTGAGGATGAGAATGCTGTATTGACTGTGAAGACAGCAGGTGATGATGAAGGCGAGTGATGGACACAATGATCCAGGAAACAGCAGGAATTGTGCCGAGCAGCCAGATGATAAAAGGGAAATGATGATGATAATACAAGAAGCTTTCCAGAGTGGTACAAATACAGACATGCGTTCAGATGTGTTGACAAGCACTCACACACACAGACACACACACACACACATACACACACACAAGTACACACACACACGCACACACACACACACACACACACACACACTCACGCACACGTATACACATATACACACATACACAAACACACACATGCACACACACAAACACACACGCGCACACACACACACACACAGTCACGCACACGCACACACATATACACACACATACACAAACACACACATGCACACACACAAACACACACGCACACACACACGCACACACACACACACACACAAACACACACACACACACACACACACACACGCGCACACACACACACACACACACACACACACACACACACGTACACACGTCGGGGAAACACGTACAAGTGTGAATTAGAATGAAGATATCGCCTCCGCATTCTGGAAGTAACAAGTCACTGTTGCACACATTAACACGATCTGCATCGCCGTTGTCTTCATGTAAAATTATTATCCTGTCTTAATTATGAGAATGTGTTGATAAGACAAACGACGTCGATACTTGGTCATTTCACACCGTACAAAGACTAACACTTGCGCTGATTGTGGAGGATAAACAGAGAAAGTTAAGGATTTCAGGCGGGGATTGAACCCGCAACTTGCTGCTGTGTGACGTGTGAGGTTGACGTGCCTGTGCTGCGCTTTGCAGGGACCTCAAGGCGAGTCCGGTGCGCAGGGCAGACCCGGTGAGCAAGGATTCCAGGTACGTCCCTCCACCCCACCCATCCTCACCCTCCACCCCCACCCCCCCACCCCCCCATCCCCCCCCCCCCCCCCCCCGCCCCCCCCCACCTCCTCACCCCCCCATCCCCACCACCCCGTCCCACCCCACCCCCCACCACCACCACCCCCACCCCCACCACCCCCCCCCCCCCCCCCCCCCCCCCCCCCCCCACCCCCCCCCACCCCACCCCCCACCCCCACCCCCCCCCCCCATCCCACCCCCACCACCCCCACCTCCACCACCACCCCCACCCCCACTCCCCTCCCCCCCCCACCCCCCCACCCCCACCCCCACTCCCACCTGTCCTGAACATTGCCCTGGAGACGATTAATTTGCATCGACCATTTCTTGATTAGGTCGCCTCAAAGGGAAATCAGGACTACCAGGGGAGCCATACGTGTGGCGGGTTTGACTGAAGAATGAAAAAGGATAAGTATCTCATAAGATTCGGACATTTGGAAACATCCTAGGGCGTGGTAATCAAACATCTGGATCAGGCCGCGAACTAGAACCCTTCCGAAATTTACGAAAATGGGGGGGAAGAGAAACGAAAGGAGGAATCGGGGGGATGGACGGTACCAGGATTGCTATTTAGTGCGACTTGCCACTTAATATAGGGTCTGCAACGGGGGTTGTTGCTTCCCCTGACAAGCTAAGCGCAAGAGTTATCGCGCCTGCTTGGTCAGTACACTGCATTATTGTAACTATGGCGGTAATGGACACTGCAAATTTCGAACGATGGCGTATGCCGGAATTAAAGCAGTTCATACGGGAAATGCAACAGCCATTGTCGGGTACGAAAGCAGACCTAATTCAAAGGGTCAAGGGCTGTATTGCTTTGAAGGTAAACAAAGCAATCGGCGGGGAATTCGACATAGACTGTGCCGACGCTTTGGCCCCAAAGTTTCCAAAACTAACAACACCATCGGGCCAAAAACTTCCTGATCCAATCAGTCTCAAGACAGGATGGTGTTCGACAGTGGATTTTCCTGCAGATTTTCGGGATGCAGACCTGTACAACTATTTTGTTTTGAGAATAAGAGTAGTCGTGAACTCCCCTCCCGAGCTTGTGGCAGCCTGTCCCTATCCCCTTGCATAACGGACTCACGGTTGAACCTGTGTGTGGCCACTACAACACAAGCATGTACAAGGGAATATGCGCTAAACAGGCCGTTTTTAACCGGACTAACACTTTCCTTTGAAACATAGTATTCCCATGGCTTGCTCTGGCAGGGCGCACCAACCGCCATATTGTCCTCAGCTCGAACACAAAACGCTCATTTTCAGGATTACTGATACACAAACATAGGCACCGTACTTAAATAACGGTAATGATGTCTCAAAGCACAAAGTAGAGTACATCAATAGTTAATGAATATTGCTACAATATTCATATTGAGTTGTGCGTCGAAATCGAATCAAGTTAAAAGTTAGGCTACAGAGTACTCACTACTAGACAGCTTCTCGTGTAACTGTGTAGTTCGGACAGAAAAATGTTCGCATATATGCTTTACCTACTCTCAGGATAAGTTTCTGAGCTAAGTGTTCGCCTAGTCAAAGATATGCCCGGTTAAGAACTGTCTTAATGAGTGATATCAGACGCATCAACCTGTACATGCAGACAATGGGGATAAACGAACAAACGAATGCATTAATAATATACATAATGACCGACGGAACGAACGAATGAATGAGCGAACGAATGGAGCTTTACTGCTTATTAGCCTATGACGGCTAGTTAAGATCAATAACAAGAACATAACTGGAGCAAATGAGACTAAGAGCGAGTCAAGCCTTGATACCTATAGTTTAATTTTTTCACGTTTCGCGTAAGGATGGGTCTATTCGTAACATCAACAAAAAGGATAAACAAAGACGAACACGGAAACATGAGGAGGACAGAAACAACAACAATGAATATGCGAGTGCATTTAATGATATTTTTAACGAGTCAATCACTCAATGCAGTTTGCGCGAGCTCTGTTCAATAATCATGCACTGCATTCCTGCAGTAGAAATGCTGAGAACGAGAGAGACCTAGTATTCAACAGCACTACACTACACCGATCCATGCCATTATTTATTTACATCTGCTTGCAAGCTCGAACCTAGCTTCGTCACTTCATGCCTGCATACTGCGACAATAAACGATCACTTTGCCACGGTAGCACTGGCAAACACAACAAAAATGAACACCTCTTGGTACTCTCTCACTGCGTTCTGAAGCCATTCTGTACTGACCAGAGACCACTTTTTGGTTTCCCCGCGCGAAAGAGCATCAGCGGCAATAACTCCTGATTTGCAGCTTCGTTGCAGACCCTAATAGGCACACCGTCTAAGACTGGTAGACTCAGCCACTGTCGGAAAAGTGTTAAACACTTTAATAAACACGGCTGTCATCATCCCACTTGAGACGTAACACGGCTGTCATCATCCCACTTGAGATGTAACACAGCTGTCCTCATCCCACTTGAGATGTAACACGGCTGTCATCATCCCACTTGAGATGTAACACAGCAGTCATCATCCCACTTGAGATGTAACACGGCCCACTTGCGATGTAACACAGCTGTCCTCATCCCACTTGAGATGTAACACAGCTGTCATCATCCCACTTGAGATGTAACATGGCCCACTTGAGATGTGACACAGCTGTCCTCATCCCACTTGAGATGTAACACGGCAGTCATCAGCCCACTTGAGATGTAACACGGCAGTCATCAGCCCACTTGAGATGTAACACAGCAGTCATCATTCCACTTGAGCGGTAATACAGCTGTCATCATCCCACTTGAAATGTAACACGGCAGTCATCATCCCACTTGAGATGTAACACGGCAGTCATTATCCCACTTGAGATGTAACACAGCTGTCCTCATCCCACTTGAGATGTAACACAGCTGTCCTCATCCCACTTGAGATGTAACACGGCTGTCATCAGCCCACTTGAGATGTAACACAGCAGTCATCAGCCCACTTGAGATGTAACACAGCAGTCATCATCCCACTTGAGAGGTAATACAGCTGTCATCATCCCACTTGAGATGTAACACAGCAGTCATCATCCCACTTGAGATGTACCACAGCAGTCATCATCCCACTTGAGATGTAATACAGCTGTCATCATCCCACTTGAGATGTAACACAGCAGTCATCATCCCACTTGAGATGTAATGCGGCTGTCATCATCCCACTTGAGATGTAACACAGCTGTCATCAGCCCACTTGAGATGTAATACGGCCCACTTGAGATGTAACACAGCAGTCATCATCCCACTTGAGATGTAACACAACTGTCCTCATCCCACTTGAGATGTAACACAGCAGTCATCATCCCAGGTGAGAGTTAACACAGCTGTCATCAGCCCACTTGAGAGGTAATACGGCTGTCATCATCCCACTTGAGATGTAACACAGCAGTCATCATCCCACTTGAGAGGTAATACGGCTGTCATCCGCCCACTTGAGATGTAACACAGCTGTTATCATCCCACTTGAGATGTAACACGGCTGTCATCATCCCACTGGAGATGTAACACGGCTGTCACCATCCCACTTGAGATGTAACACGGCTGTCACCATCCCACTTGAGATGTAACACGGCTGTCACCATCCCACGTGACCCCAGGCTGGCGTTGCCGGGCAGCAGGCTGCAGGCCTCACCTCGTGCTGTGCTTGCAGGGTCTGCCAGGACCCCAGGGGGCGCCCGGGGAGTCGGGACGTTCAGGGGAGCCCGGACTGCAGGGGCCGTCTGGAGAACCTGGAGCCGATGGCGAGAGGGTCAGTCTGTGTGTGTGTATGTGTGTATGTGCGTGTGTATGTGCGTGTGTATGTGTGTGTGTATGTGTGTGTGTATGTGTGTGTATGTGTGTGTATGTGCGTGTGCATGTGCGCGTGTATGTGTGTGTTTTTGTGTGTGTGTGCATGTGTATGTGTGTGTATGTGTGTGTATGTGTGTGTATGTGTGTATGTGTGTGTGTATGTGTGTGTGCATGTGTATGTGTGTGTGTATTTGTGTGTGTGTGTATGTGTGTGTGTATGTGTGTGTGTATGTGTGTGTATGTGTGTGTGTATGTGTGTGTGCATGTGTATGTGTGTGTATATGTGTGTATATGTGTGTGTATGTGTTTGTGTTTGTGTATTTGCGTGTGTGTGTGTATGTGTATGTGTATGTGTGTGAATGTGTGTGTGTATGTGTGTGTGTGTGTGTGCATGTGTGTGTGTGTGTGTGTTTGTGTGTTGATGTGTGTGTGTATGTGTGTCTGTGTGTTGGAGTGTCTGTTAGAAACTCTCTGTATAGCTAATTGTATAGCACAAGGCAGCCTCAACCTGTCTGTCACCTTGTTCTCATTTATCTCATAAACCCACTCTCTTTTTCTGTCTATCTGTGTGTGTGTGTGTGTGTGTGTGTGTGTGTGTGTGTGTGTGTGTGTGTGTGTGTGTGTGTGTGTGTGTATGTGTGTGTGTGTGTATGTGTGTGTGTGTCTGCCTGCCTGCCTGTCTGTCTGTCTGTCTGTCTGTCTGTCTGTCTGTCTGTCTCTCTGTCTGCCTGTCTGTCTGTCTGTCTGTCTGTCTGTCTCTCTCTCTCTCTCTCTCTCTCTCTCTCTCTCTCACTCACTTACCCTCTCACTTTTCTTTATCTTTCTCAAAGCCCTTTTCACCCCACCTTTCCTGTCCTATTTACACTGCCGTGTGTGGTGAGGTTTCCGCCTGACTGCAAACGATGTTGTGTGTGGTGCAGGGCGAGAGAGGCTTCCCAGGAGAGGTGGGAGCTTCGGGACCCCGTGGTGCGCCAGGAGAGCGAGGCAGCCCCGGACCTACAGGCGAGATCGGACAGGGGGTAGGTGTCCTGGACGCGACTTTGACTCACGTGACTGAAAATAGCTCTGAGTTGTTGCCCCAAAGAGGCAGACGCTGTGCACGGCGAGTGCCTGCACTTGCTCTGTGACGGAGCGGCACTGTCGCGGCTCTGCCTGCTCTACACGACGACAATCAACGCACATTGAACGCTGCACTGACGCCACCATGTTAGTGCCTCTTCGACGGACCGACCGGACCACCTGTACTCGAATAGCTGGACTTGGAACAACCGTTCAGTGCACCTTCGACATGAGAACACTCAGGACTTGCTAGACGGAGAACAGAGAGTGGATGCCTCTGACGAGAAGATCACACCACATACACTGCACCTACATTGTACATGACGCACAACGTCCTGTTAAAGACCCCTGGCCTGGAGAACCGCTCTTGTTTTTTCATTGTGCACGATGTTCACTTGAATGACTTGAACAGTCTGTGCATTTCTCTTTATCGTGACTATCGTTGATTCTGTAAAGATCGTTCGCTTGTTGCAGAACAGAGACGTAAGTAAAAGCATATACATCTTGCAGACGACAGTATACTCTCTCCAACTTCGTGACAGGATGCACTTGTGATGTCATTGTGTGTTGCAGGGACCCGCGGGAGCCCCCGGAGAGCGTGGTGACCCCGGCCCACAGGGACTCATCGTAAGTAGCTTGTTGTTTGCTTGGTTGTCATGGTTACAGAATGCACGACGTTCTTCGAATCGACCTGTCTCATAAGAGAAGAGAAAAGAAGAGAAGAGAAGAGAAGAGAAGAGAAGAGAAGAGAAGAGAAGAGAAGAGAAATTATTGGGTAAATTTGCATGCGGCGCAGTGTGGAGCCTCGTAATTCTGCTGTGGTCGTCAGCCTCATATGACCTGGATTGGACGTCTCATTTGCGACAATCAAAAGTGAGCTCGGTGGTGGTGGTGGTGGTGGTGGTGGTGGTGGTGGTGGTAGTAGTAGTAGTAGTGGTAGTGATGGTGGTGGTGGTGGTAGTAGTAGTGGTGGTGGTGTCGGTGGTTAGAGGCGGCCACAGCAGGAGTATTTTAAGACCGTGTCCACAGTTGATCAGTAGCCGTGATCCTTTGCTCCCCCGCCCGAGCCTTTCAATAAGAATATGTAATCAACATTTGGAATGAAAAAATATCTATTTATGTTGTCACGTGACCAATTTTCGTCACTTTGGGACATTTCCTTAAAAAGGAGAGAACATCCCACCCCCAAGATTATGGTCTCTTCGTGCTTAGAAAATTGAAACGTGGTCATTGTAAAGTCAAGGCATGCTATGGTCGCATCGGAATGGCAGTGGTTGAAACTGCACACTACTGACTCATTCCACAGGCGCCCTTGTGTAGGGAGTTTGGCACTGTCGATCTCAGATGGAAGGTTATTTTTCTGTTTGCAATGTCTGACTCAGACGATTGCGAATATTGTGTCAGAGCTATTGCCACAGAAGCGTAATGACGTCATCACCAATACACCCACCACGTGGTTGTCCAGCGCTACAAAGAACAGTAACGTCAAACAGCCAGGCACAGCCGCAGTAACATCAAACAGCCAGGCACAGCCCCAGTAACGTCAAACAGCCAGGCACAGCCCCAGTAACGTCAAACAGCCAGGCACAGCCCCAGTAACGTCAAACAGCCAGGCACAGCCCCAGTAACGTCAAACAGCCTAGCCAGGCACAGTCCCAGTAACATCAAACAGCGGGGCACAGCCCCAGTAACGTCAAACAGCCTAGCCAGGCACAGCCCCAGTAACGTCAAACAGCCAGGCACAGCCCCAGTAACGTCAAACAGCCTAGCCAAGCACAGCCCCAGTAACGTCAAACAGCCAGGCACAGCCCCAGTAACGTCAAACAGCCTAGCCAGGCACAGCCCCAGTAACGTCAAACAGCCAGGCACAGCCCCAGTAACGTCAAACAGCTAGGCACAGCCCCAGTAACGTCTTGACGGGCTGAAACTCTGACAAACGTATTTTCAACCGTCTGTCCTTTATTTGTTCCTTTGTTTGCCGTTCTTTCCAGTGCTTGTCCGTGTGTTGCACCTTTCTTTCTCTCCGTCACAGGGTCTGCCTGGAGAGCGAGGACCTCTGGGTCGTCCCGGACCTCAGGGCAACAGGGTAAGTGACTTCCTCGCCAGCACTCAGATGTCTTTCCTCGCCAGCACTCAGATGTCTTTCCTCGCCAGCACTCAGATGTCTTTCCTCGCCAGCACTCAGATGTCTTTCCTCGCCAGCACTCAGATGTCTTTCCTCGCCAGCACTCAGATGTCTTTCCTCGCCAGCACTCAGATGTCTTTCCTCGCCAGCACTCAGATGTCTTTCCTCGCCAGCACTCAGATGTCTTTCCTCGCCAGCACTCAGATGTCTTTCCTCGCCAGCACTCAGATGTCTTTCCTCGCCAGCACTCAGATGTCTTTCCTCGCCAGCACTCAGATGTCTTTCCTCGCCAGCACTCAGATGTCTTTCCTCGCCAGCACTCAGATGTCTTTCCTCGCCAGCACTCAGATGTCTTTCCTCGCCAGCACTCAGATGTCTTTCCTCGCCAGCACTCAGATGTCTTTCCTCGCCAGCACTCAGATGTCTTTCCTCGCCAGCACTCAGATGTCTTTCCTCGCCAGCACTCAGATGCCTTTCCTCGCCAGCACTCAGATGTCTTTCCTCGCCAGAACTCAGATGTCTTTCCTCGCCAGCACTCAGATGTCTTTCCTCGCCAGCACTCAGATGTCTTTCCTCGCCAGCACTCAGATGTCTTTCCTCGCCAGCACTCAGATGTCTTTCCTCGCCAGCACTCAGATGCCTTTCCTCGCCAGCACTCAGATGTCTTTCCTCGCCAGCACTCAGATGTCTTTCCTCGCCAGCACTCAGATGTCTTTCCTCGCCAGCACTCAGATGTCTTTCCTCGCCAGCACTCAGATGTCTTTCCTCGCCAGCACTCAGATGTCTTTCCTCGCCAGCACTCAGATGTCTTTCCTCGCCAGCACTCAGATGTCTTTCCTCGCCAGCACTCAGATGTCTTTCCTCGCCAGCACTCAGATGTCTTTCCTCGCCAGCACTCAGATGTCTTTCCTCGCCAGCACTCAGATGCCTTTCCTCGCCAGCACTCAGATGTCTTTCCTCGCCAGCACTCAGATGTCTTTCCTCGCCAGCACTCAGATGTCTTTCCTCGCCAGCACTCAGATGTCTTTCCTCGCCAGCACTCAGATGCCTTTCCTCGCCAGCACTCAGATGTCTTTCCTCGCCAGCACTCAGATGTCTTTCCTCGCCAGCACTCAGATGTCTTTCCTCGCCAGCACTCAGATGTCTTTCCTCGCCAGCACTCAGATGTCTTTCCTCGCCAGCACTCAGATGCCTTTCCTCGCCAGCACTCAGATGTCTTTCCTCGCCAGCACTCAGATGTCTTTCCTCGCCAGCACTCAGATGTCTTTCCTCGCCAGCACTCAGATGCCTTTCCTCGCCAGCACTCAGATGTCTTTCCTCGCCAGCACTCAGATGTCTTTCCTCGCCAGCACTCAGATGTCTTTCCTCGCCAGCACTCAGATGTCTTTCCTCGCCAGCACTCAGATGCCTTTCCTCGCCAGCACTCAGATGTCTTTCCTCGCCAGCACTCAGATGTCTTTCCTCGCCAGCACTCAGATGTCTTTCCTCGCCAGCACTCAGATGCCTTTCCTCGCCAGCACTCAGATGTCTTTCCTCGCCAGCACTCAGATGTCTTTCCTCGCCAGCACTCAGATGTCTTTCCTCGCCAGCACTCAGATGTCTTTCCTCGCCAGCACTCAGATGTCTTTCCTCGCCAGCACTCAGATGTCTTTCCTCGCCAGCACTCAGATGTCTTTCCTCGCCAGCACTCAGATGTCTTTCCTCGCCAGCACTCAGATGTCTTTCCTCGCCAGCACTCAGATGCCTTTCCTCGCCACACCAGCCCGCATCTTCTCTATATATACATCACTAATAATAGACTCACCTTTGCTAGTGCCATACGCCACAGCTTCCCCGCCTGGAAAACTCCTGCACCGTGGCAGAACGCTCTCTTCCGTGGAGTGTGCAGCGTGCTCCACCGCTGCAATGGATGAACCACCTTCGTCACTTCCGTTCAGTTACTCTCTCACTCTCTCATTGTCTACTCTCAAATTCGTCCTCGACTAGTCTTTCCGCGGCCTTCCTTTTCCACCAGTTAACCCTTTACCTACTCAACTTCGGGGGTGCCTTTCCCACCACAATAACCGTTTCTCTCCTTTAACGCTCAGGGATGACTTTTTCTAGCCACATTACCCTTAGCATCTACACATCTCTCTTTCCCTGAGGGTTGGGGTAAGGATAGACCCCTGTGGGTTGGGGTAAGGATAGACCCCTGTGGGTTGGGGTAAGAATAGACCCCTGTGGGTTGGGGTAAGAATAGACCCCTGTGGGTTGGGGTAAGGATAGACCCCCTGAGGGTTGGGGTAAGGATACCCCCTGAGGGTTGGGGTAAGAATAGACCCCTGTGGGTTGGTAAGAATAGACCCCTGTGGGTTGGGGTAAGGATAGACCCCTGTGGGTTGGGGTAAGAATAGACCCACCGCTCCTCCCTAAGCAATTCGTAAGATGCGAATAACTTGGGAGGTCGAGACTTGCCTTGCCTTTAATTCAGCCAGCTCTGGTTTCGTGATCAATGGCTTCACATTGCCTATAAAGCTTGCTATGTCACAATACCTCATTCATCATCGTCATACATCATTTGGAGCCGAATATTTCATCTATTATTTTAATCCTTTCTCTGCCCATAGCTCTCGGACTTCTACTGATCACAACAGCCTTCACTCTCACCAGTTAGTCCTTTCTCTGCCCATAGCTCTCGGACTTCCACTGACCACAACAGCCTTCACTCGCACCACTTAGTCCTTTCTCTGCCCATAGCTCTCGGACTTCCACTGACCACAACAGCCTTCACTCTCACCATTTAGTCCTCTCTCTGCCCAAAGTTGTCGGACATCCACTGACAACAACAGCCTTTACTCTCACCATTTAGTCCTTTCTCTGCCCATAGCTCTCGGACTTCCACTGACCACAACAGCCTTCACTCTCACCATTTAGTCCTCTCTCTGCCCAAAGCTGTCGGACATCCACTGACCACAACAGCCTTCACTCTCACCATTTAGTCTTCTCTCTGCCCATAGCTCTCGGACTTTCATTGACCACAACAGCCTTCACTCGAAAGGAAACTCGGGGACGACTTTTCCTGCCACATTAACTCTTTCTCTCCTATGAGCTCAGGGTGACTGTCCCCTTGCCCCTACACAAGTCAGTGGCAATCTTTCCAGATGCATTAACCCTTTCTCTCCCCACTCTTCACGGAGGCCTTTCGTGGTGAAACTGACCCCTGCCCTTCCAAACGCAGGGCGCCCCTGGAACTTCCGGACGTGACGGAGAGCCCGGTGCTCCTGGCGAGGGAGGACCCCCCGGTCTGCCCGGCATTCCCGGCCCCTCGGGCCTTGTGTCCGCCAAGGGAGACAGGGGAGAGAGGGGGCCCGCTGGGGAGCCTGGAACCTCGGGACCTACAGGAAGAGTGGGACCACCCGGTGCCCAGGGAGCACAAGGACCCCCTGGACTCTCCGTGAGTGCTGGCATGAGGGGTGGGGCTGGTGCGGATGCAGTAGAGAGGGGTGGGTGGGTGGAAGGATGTAATCAATTTTGGACCTGCGGGATGAGGATGGCAGACGGCAGTGGCGTGGAGATGTGGTGTTCAGTGGACTGAGGATGTTGAGATGCAGAGCGGAGCAGCCTAGGTGATGTAAACGTGGGATGGAATAGGATAGACGATGAATTTAGAACTCTCTCTCTCTCTCTCTCTCTCTATCTCTCTCTCTCTATCTCTATCTCTCTATCTCTATCTCTCTCTCTCTCTCTCTCTCTCTCTCTCTCTCTCTCTCTCTCTCCCTTTTGCTCTGTGTGTGTGTGTGTGTGTGTGTGTGTGTGTGTGTGTGTGTGTGTGTGTGTGTGTGTGTGTGTGTGTGGTATTGATAGACGTGGGTTTGCAGTGGTGTTGATGGAGTAGGGTGCATTGGAGTAGACGAAACGAAGTAGATAGTTAAACGCGTGCTTACAGTCGAAGTTTAATTGGATAGTACTGGCTCATCTTACATAGAAGAAAGTAAACGTATGAGATACAGTTTAAAAAAAAACTTATCTATATTGGTGTGTCAAAGGGAGTAACCTACTCATTATTAACATCAACCAGAATTTCGAGAAGGAGAAAATGAACGATACTTCGAAGACTTCATGTACCGATGTTGCCTTGCTATGTATGTGTGTATGTATGTATGTATTTTGGCTCTTATATAGCGCCAATCTCACACCCAAAGGCATGCTCTAGGCGCTCAACACGTTCACCCTTTGAATAAAAGAGTTTTTAGCTGTGACTTGAAAGTCTGTATTGAAGGAGATTTCCTCAGTCTGTCTGGGATATCGTTCCAGAGTTTTGGTCCAGCATACGAGAATGCTCTCTCCCCAGATCTCTTGGTGTTGTAGTAATGACTGCGCCGAAGATCTGAGATCCCTCACAGGCTTATAAGTCTTGAGGAGCTCAACCAGATACAGCGGGGCCAAACCATTGACGCACTTGAACACATGACACAGTGTTTTGAACACAATACGTTGGTGGACAGGCAGCCAGTGTAGCTCTCGAAGGATGGGTGTTATGTGAGAACGACTAGGTGGACGTTTCACTATACGTGCTGCGGTGTTCTGCACCTGTTGAAGTCTTCGGAGATATTCTTGGGTTTCACCTAGCAGAAGGCTATTGCAGTAATCAAGATTAGACATCACCAACGTCAATACAAGAGTTGTGGCCGATTTTTCAGTCAGGCATTGTCTGATACTTGAGATACGTCGGAGCTGCCAGTAGGAGGAAGAGATCGTTCTGCTTACGTGTGGCCCCATAGAAAAATGCTCATCGATCTTTACGCCAAGATATGTCACGCATCTTGACGAGGGGACCTCGACTCCCGAAATGGAGATGTTGGTTTCTGGGAACAACTGAACATGTGCCTTAGAACCGATGATGATGAATTCTGTTTTGTCTTCATTTAATTTCTATGTTTCATTAGGTACATGAGGGAAGAAGTGCATGGACAATCCCGGGTCAAATGTCAGGGTCAAATGTGAACCTGTGACTCAAGTCTGTCTACGACGTCACTACCCGGCACGTCGCTGCCACTTGGTCCCTGTTGTGTGAGCGCTACAGAGGCGGTCTGTGAAAGGACAAAAAGCAACAGGCAGCTCACTCTGTGTTGCGGAATACTTTCTTGTGCCACACTCAGGGAGGCAGCTGAATGAGAAGCAATTTCCGTGACAGCGTTTGATCCCAGGCCGCCATGCGCAGTGACGTTCTCAATGCAAACTCCGTTTCAGGGTCCCCCTGGAGAGTCCGGCCAGCGAGGTGACGATGGCGCCGCTGGAGCCCGCGTAAGTTGCCTGTCTCCAGCACCGACACTCCACCCCGAACCTTCCCTCTGTCTGTGTCCATCCCTCTCTGTCTGTGTCCATCCCTCTCTGTCTGTGTCCATCTCTCTGTCTGTGTCCATCTCTCTGTCTGTGTCCATCTCTCTGTCTGTGTCCATCTCTCTCTCTGTCCATCTCTCTCTCTCTCTCTGTCCATCTCTCTCTGTGTGTCCATCTCTCTGTCTGTGTCCATCTCTCTCGGTGTCCATCTCTCTCTCTCTCTGTCCATCTCTCTCTCTCTCTCTCTCTCTGTGTCCATCTCTCTGTTTTCATCTCTCTCTGTCTGTGTCCATCTCTCTCTATCAGTGTCCATCTCTCTCTGTGTCCATCGCTCTCTGTCTGTGTCCATCTATCTCTGTCTGTGTCCATCTCTCTCTCTCTGTCCATCTCTTTGTCTGTGTCCATCTCTCTGTATCTGTGTCCATCTCTCTCTGTCTGTGTCCATCTCTCTGTGTGTCCATACTCTCTGTCTGTGTCCATCTCTCTCTGTGTCCATCTCTCTGTGTGTGTCCATCTCTCTGTCTGTGTCCACCTCTTTCTGTCTGTGACCATCTCTCTCTGTGTCCATCTCTCTCTGTCTGCGTCCATCTCTCTCTGCCTGTGTCCATCTATCTCTGTCTGTGTCCATCGCTCTGTGTCTGTGACCATCTCTCTATGTCTGTGTCCACCTCTCTCTGTGTCCATCTCTCTCTCTCTGTGTCCATCTCTCTATCTGTGTCCATCTTTCTCTCTGTGTCCATCTCTCTGTCTGTGACCACCTCTCTCTGTCTGTGACCACCTCTCTCTGTCTGTGCCCATCTCTCTCTGTCTGTGTCCATCTCTCTCTATCTGTGTCCATCTCTCTCTGTCTGTGTCCATCTCTCTCTGTCTGTTTCTATCTCTCTTTGTCTGTGTCCATCTCTCTCTGTCTGTGTCCATCTCTCTGTCTGTGTCCATCTCTCTGTGTCCATCTCTTTCTGTCTGTGTCCATCTCTCTGTCTGTGTCCATCTCTCTCTGTCTGTGTCCATCTCTCTGTGTCTGTGTCCATCTCTCTGTGTCTGTGTCCATCTCTCTGTGTCTGTGTCCATCTCTCTGTGTCTGTGTCCATCTCTCTCTGTCTGTGTCCATCTCTCTCTGTCTGTGTCCATCTCTCTCTGTCTGTGTCCATCTCTCTCTGTCTGTGTCCATCTCTCTCTGTCTGTGTCCATATCTCTGTCTGTGTCCATCTCTGTGTCCATCTAACTCTGTCTGTGTCCATCTCTCTCTGTGTCCATCTCTCTCTGTGTCCATCTCTCTCTCTGTGTCCATATCTCTGTGTCCATCTCTGTCTGTGTCCATCTCTCTGTCTGTGTCCATCTCTCTGTCTGTGTCCATCTCTCTGTCTGTGTCCATCTCTCTGTTTGTGTCCATCTCTGTCTGTGTCCATCTATCTCTCGCTGTGTCCATCTCTCTCTTTGTGTCCATCTCTCTGTCTGTGTCCTTCTCTGTCTGTGTCCATCTCTCTCTCTCTCGCTGTGTGCATCTCTCTGTCTGTGTTCAAGTCTCTGTCTTTGCCTCATTGTTTGCTTTTGTCTGTCTGCGTGTCTCTTATGTCACGGAACACAAACTTCTACCTGGCAGTCTGTTGCTTGTATCTGTGTCTTCCCCATTATCTTATACATGCATTTGCTCCCTGCGTCCCCTCCATGTCCGTCCATGACACTGGAGGTGCGGGACGGCTGACTCTCTGTTTACACTGTCTCTTCCCCTTGTTTCGTGTCTTCCTCTTTGCCTCTCGTGTCTTTCACCAAGGTCCTGCCCCCCCCCCCCCCCCCCCCTTCCTATCTCTGTCTGCGTCTCTCAGTCTCCGCCTCCTCTGCTTTTGTCATTGGCCAATGGCCTGCACAATAAACTGATGTGTTGTTGTTGTTGTTGTTGTTGTTGTTGCTTCCACTGCTTCTCAGCATCTCCGTCTTGCGCTGCAGGGCAGTGAAAAGCTCCCTTGTAGCGTCTCATGTTTCATCCCTTGCAAGCCCTCCACCCGTGCTCTTGTCAATCTTCCCGATGCTCTGGACCTCATTCATGGATGAAACCGAGAGTTGATCGCTGACTCTCGCGAGATCGCGCAACCGTCTTTTGTGGACCTGACTCAATGTCCTTGGTGTTGCAGGGAGAGACCGGAGCCAGAGGCTACCAGGGAGAGCAGGGACCCATTGGAGCTCCTGTGAGTATCCAGTTCTACCCCCCTCCCCCTTGTTCCCCTCCCCCTCGTCCCCCTCCCCCTCGACCCGCTCCCCCTCGCCCCCCTCCCCCTCGTCTCCTTCTCCATTGTCCTCCTCTCCCTCGTTCCCCTCCCCCTTGGTCCCCCCTCGTCCCCCTTCCCCTTGTTCCCCCCCCCCTCGTCCCCCTCTCCCTTGTCCTCCTCCCCCTCATTCCCTCCCTCTTGTTCCCCCCTCGTCCCCCTTCCCCTTGTTCCCCTCCCTCTCGTCCCCCTCCCCCTCGTCCCCCTCCCCCTCGTCCACCCCTTGTTCCCCTCCCCCTCGTTCCGCTCCCCCTCGTCCCCCTCCCCCTCGTCTCCTTCTCAATTTTCCACCTCTCCCTCGTCCCCCTTCCCCTTGTTCCCCTCCCCCTCGTCCCCCTCCCCCTCGTCCCCCTCTCCCTTGTCCTCCTCCCCCTCATTCCCTCCCTCTTGTTCCCCCCTCGTCCCCCTCCCCCTTCTTCCCCTCCCCCTCGTCCCCCTCCCCCTCTTCCCCCTCCCCCTCGTCCACCCCTTGTCCACCTCCCCCTTGTTCCCCTCCCCCTCGTTCACCCCTCCCTTGTTCCCCTCCTCCTCGTCCCCCTCCCCCTCGTCCCCCTCCCCTCGTCCACCTCCCCCCTCCCCCTCGTCCACCTCCCCCTTGTTCCCCTCCCCCTCGTTCCGATGCCCCCTTGTTCCCCTCCCACTCGTCCCCCTCCCCCTCGTCCTCCTCCTACTCGTCCCCCTCGTTCACCCCTCCCTCGTTCCCCTCCTCCCTTGTTCCCCTCCCCCTCGTCCCCCTCCCCCTCGCCCCCTCCCCCTCGTCCCCTTCCCCCGCACCCTCTCCCCAGACTGCCGCGCAGTTGCAGCAGCTGCCATTGCTATTAGAGAGCTTACATCTCTTCAAACTGGAGACACAAATTAGAATAATCGTTTTTCCACAACTTACGACATGCTGCATCCTTGTTGTCCCAGAAGAAAACTTCTAACGTCGTGGCGATGCCTTCTGCACACAAGCTACGAAGTTTGTGTAATTCACACACTATTAATGCCCTGATGCTCAGCGGGGTATTTGATCTAAGAATAATGATAAATATCTTCACTCATATGCAGTACTATTAACTCGTTATCCCCTCCCCCCAGTTTAAGTTTATTCAACAAGTTATTCGATGCAAAACACGGCGCGCATCTCTACAAGCCGCCATTTTCAAATACGTCTTACCCAGCAGTCATTGCGCAGTGGTTGCTACGCAACAGGGCCAAGACGGACGCCCAGGCAGCAAGGGCTCCAATGGGGCCCCCGGACAGGACGGAGCCGCGGGTCAGCCTGGCCAGCCAGGCAGGAACGGACCACCCGGACCTCCAGGCGCACAAGGACCAACCGGACCTCCAGGCCCGAATGGACCGGCAGGAGAGAGGGTGAGTCCACTGCCTCTGCGTGACGTGGCCGGAAGCTGGCTGTGCTGTGCATGCGCAGTGATATTGGAAAAAGATGGAGTGAACCTGAATGCGACATCGGTATTTGAGGAGACATGGCTGCCGCCATGACTGAGTAAAACACAGGATGTGACGTAGTGCAGCTTCGCTCATCTCGAGCTCTCATCTAGAGAAAGTCAGACAGTGTAAAATGGTATATCAAAAAGATTATGAAAATTATATGCAGATTTACATTGTCACTGTGGTGTTTTTTAACTATGCAACAAATTGTCTTTATTTATGCTTCACTTCTTAATTCACTTTATGTTGCGAATGTGGTTATACAGTGACTTTGACCTTTAGCTATCCTTGCTCTCCTGAGAAAATACCGACCTTGTAGAAACCTATCCACAACCTTATCTTGACCTTGCTGTGACCTTGTTCTGACCTTGCAGGGAGCGAGTGGCGAGATGGGACCCCCTGGCACCCCCGGAGAGGCCGGAGGACCCGGCACCAACGGACTTGACGGACAATCTGGAGACCGCGGAGCACCTGGTCTGCCCGTAAGTCCTCTTCGCTCTGACTCGCACCACCAGGAGGAGGAGGAGGAGGAGGAGGAGGAGGAGGAGGAGGAGGACGACGACGACAACGACGACGACGAGGAAGAGGACGACGAGGAGGAGGAGGAGGATACGACTATGCCTCCTTGTAAGGCTCTTGATACTCCCCTTGTGGCTGAAAATGCACCCTTGTGAGACAGCTTTGCCACTGGCGACATCGACCTCCAGTGCCGACTGTCCCGACCCCGACTGGCCAGAGTAGAGGTCACTTCCGTCACCTACATTCAGTAAGCTCGATCAATGCATGCATAAAATGGCACCTTACAAACTTGAGACCACCCCTTGCTGCGTTGCAGGGCCCCCCAGGTCTGCAGGGTCCCACCGGCCCCCAGGGAGAGCGAGGCAACAACGGCTGGCCCGGAGCACAGGGAGAGCCCGGACCTGCTGGTCCTGCTGGACAGGCTGTGAGTTATCCTTCCTGAGTGCCGCTCTCCTCTCGCAAGAGAGCAGAAAAATGGAATCTTAAAGACGCAATGGTGTGTGTGTGTGTGTGTGTGTGTGTGTGCGTGCGTGCGCGTGTGTGTGTGTGTGTGTGTGTGTGCGTGTGTATTCGTGGGCGTGAATGTGCATGTGTATGGATGCGCGCGCGTAAATGTGCATGTGTGTTTGCATACGTGTGTGTGTGTGTGCATGCGTGCGCGTGAATGTGCATGCGTGTGTGTGTGTGTATGCGTGCGTGTAAATGTGCATGTGTGTTTGCATGCGTATGTGTGTGTGTGTGCGAGTGTGTGTGTGTGTGTGTGTGTGTGTATGCGTGCGCGTGAAATGTGCATATGTGTGTGTGTGTATGTGTGTGTGTGTGTGCGAGTGTGTGTGTATGTGTGTGTGTGTGTATGCCTGTGTGTGTATGTGTGTGTATGCGTGTGTGTGTATGCGTGTGTGTGTGTGTGTGCGAGTGTGTGTGTATGTGAGTGTGTGTGTGTATGCGTGTGTGTGTATGCGTGTGTGTGTGTGTGTGCGAGAGTGTGTGTATGTGTGTGTGTGTGTGTTTGTGTGCGAGTGTGTGTGTATGTGTGCGTGTGTGTATGCGTGTGTGTGTGTGTGCGAGTGTGTGTGTATGTGTGTGTGTGTATGTGTGTGTGTGTGTGCGAGTGTGTGTGTATGTGTGCGTGTGTGTATGCGTGTGTGTGTGTGTGTGCGAGTGTGTGTGTATGTGTGTGTGTATGCGTGTGTGTGTATGCGTGTGTGTGTGTGCGAGTGTGTGTGTATGTGTGTGTGTGTTTGTGTGTATGCGTGTGTGTATGTGTGTGTGTGTGTGTGTGTTTGTGTGAATGCGTGTGTGTGTATGCGTGTGTGTGTGTGTGCGAGTGTGTGTGTATGTGTGTGTGTGTGTGTGTTTGTGTGTATGCGTGTGTGTGTATGCGTGTGTGTGTGTGTGCGAATGTGTGTGTATGTGTGTGTGTGTTTGTGTGTTTGTGTGAATGCGTGTGTGTGTATGCGTGTGTGTGTATGCGTGTGTGTGTGCGGGTTTTGAGTACTCTTCAATGAGTGAAAATCGTCGAAAAGCAAAGCAAGGACTTTTACCCTTTGTAGGGCGAGCCTGGACCGAAGGGTGACGACGGCACTGACGGGCTTCCCGGGCCCCCGGGACCTCCAGGACTCTCTGGACCTGCTGGCTTCCCTGGAGAAGTCGGCCCACCGGTAGGTGGCGTGGCCGTCACTCCGTCCTGCAGCCTTAGCCTTTTCTCGTGTGTTTCCATGTCGTCAACTTGGTTCCATGACGTCAGCCTGTTTCCACGACGTCAGCCTGTTTTCATGACGTCAACCTGTTTCCATGACGTCAATCTGTTTCCATGACGTCAGCCTGTTTCCATGACGTCAACCTGTTCCCATGTCCATGTTGTCAACCTGTTTCCATGACGCCAGCCTTTTTCTATGACGCCAGCTTGTTTCCATGACGTCAACTTGATTCTATCGCGTCAACATGGTTCCATGTTGTCTACCTATTTAATTGACGTGAGCCAGTTTCTAGGACGTCAACCTGTTGGTAGCTGTAGAGACCGGGCATCCAGCAGAAATCTTTGGTGCGTCTTGCTGTCAGTGTGCTTCTCTCTCCTCTCTGGGGAAGTCGGCCGTCTCCTGCTTCTTGCCAAACCCTCCAGACCGCAGTGACTCAAAGCTAGAGAAACTTTTCCTAAGACTCTATATCCGCACAAAGAAAACACGAGCGCTCCATGGGGAGGCGGAGATTGTCTCCGAACGTGACTGTCTTACAACTGTAGCTCGCCAGGTCGTCTCTGGGGATCGGCCTTCTCGCTCGGTGTGGAAAGGACTCTCTTTTGATATGTCCAGCATTGTCTGCGTTTCTGGCGCACAGGTGAAAGTGACTCAACCTTGTCTAGATATATCTCCACTGGTAATCGCCACATCCTCCAGTCCTTCTTGGGTTATTCCAACAAGTCTTGTTCTCTTGTATGCAATCACTCTGAACATATATGTTTACATACGGCTTTGAAGTCATGAGGCGTTTGATCATATTGTAATGATATGCAGAAATGTTAATGTGTTGTAGCTTTGAAGTCATGAGGCGTTTTGATCTTACTGTAATGATATGCCGAAATGTTAATGTGTTGTAGCTTTGAAGTCATGAGACGTTTTGATCATATTGTAATGATATGCAGAAATATTAATGTGTTGTCATGGTAACCCTACAGGGCAGCGCCGGCAAGGATGGTCTTCATGGGCTACCTGGCCGGGAAGGCCAGAAGGGTGCTCGCGGCAATCCTGGCCCGGCGGGCATCCCGGGCATCGGTGGTCCTCCGGTAAGTCTGCGTCTGTGGCCCCGTGACAAGGGGATAACGAGTAAAGCGACTGGAACACCTTGGCATGACTATCGAGTGTGAAATTCTGTGTTTTTTTTTTAACGTTGGGCCACCTTCGATCTTCGTGCATTTTGAAGATGAAAGATTGTTTGCAAAGCAATCACCAACCCTTTCCTCGTCTTGCCCTCTGTCAACATACATGTAGGTATGGCTCCTACTGCTCTGTGTAACTGGATGCTCTTTTCCACGTGGCACGCACCAGAGAGCTCTTGCTCAGAGTAGCCAGTGGGCAGTTTGGGTCACACGCCTGGAGGCTGGCTGACCAAGGAGCAAAGGTTACACAGAGCGTGTCTTGCTGGGGAGAGGTCTGCAGCTCCGCGCGGACGGCAATGACAGGCACGCCTTCTCTTGCAGGGTCCCCCTGGCTCCACAGGACCGGCAGGACCCGCTGGCGCCCGCGGAGAGAGGGTACGTGGAACACATGTGACGAGGATGGTGACAACA
>JAWQFJ010025397.1:0-25000 GCA_034096865.1 Theodoxus fluviatilis | reverse complement strand
CTCTCTCTCTCTCTCTCCCAAGACTCTACATAGTGACAATATTTGGTGTTTAGAATGAGACAATATAAAGCTATAATAGACCTTACGTAATGATTCCAACAATACGTAATAATATGCTGGGCGAGAAAGTTTCACAGTCGACCAGTGTCGTGTGACCCAATCATAAGACGCCATGGGTAACATGGCAAGTCATGTGACTATGATGCCTAGAATGACCGTCATTTTAACGTTGATGTCGAGTGTGTGACGTCACTTCCCTCCTTTGCCAGGGCAACGACGGAAGCCGTGGATCCCCCGGACGTGCTGGGCCCCCAGGCCCCGTTGGCGAGCGTGGACTTCCGGTAAGCGTCTGGTGGAGTGACGACACTTCCGCTTCTTGCTCTTTGCCTTTGCTTCCTTTCTAAATAAAAATGGCGTCTTTCTGTCGGTGAGGAAAACAACACAATAGTGATATGTAGGTCTGCGTGTGTGGTGGTAGTAGTAGTGGTGGAAGTGGTGGTAGTGGTGGAAGTGGTGGTGGTGGTAGTGGTGGAAGTGGTGGTGGTGTCAGTGGTGGAAGTGGTGGTGGTGGAAGTGGTGGAAGTGATGGTGGTGTTAGTGGTGGAAGTGGTGGTGATGGTAGTGGTGGAAGTGGTGGTGATGGTAATGGAGGAAATGGTCGTGGTGATATTGGTGGTGTGGTAGTGGTGAATGTGTTTGTGTGTGTGTGTGTGTTTGTTTGTTGGCTATACGTGTGACTACGTGTGATAGTTATCAACTTATTTAAACATTGATAAAAATCGAAATCGTTAGCGTCATAGGTTACAATTCCCCAAGGCAGCAGGACAGCCGAGGCGGACAGAGACACTGCTGAGTTGAGTTCTTCCTCCTACCCTGGCGGGCAGCCTGGCCCTCCTGCAGGCAGCGGACTGTGTGACGGTCGTCCTCTCTGTTTCAGGGACCACGTGGTCCATCCGGTGACAACGGCCCCAGTGTAAGTACGGCTCCTCCTTTGCACGCTAGATCTAGGCAGACAGCAGTAGTCTGTGGCACACTCATGGTCATTTATGGACATGCACGCTAGATCTAGGCAGACAGCAGTAGTCTGTGGCACACTCATGATCATTTATGGACATGCACGCTAGATCTAGGCAGACAGCAGTGGTCTGTGGCACACTCATGGTCATTTATGGACATGCACGCTAGATCTAGGCAGACAGCCGTAGTCTGTGGCACACTCATGACCATTTATGGACATGCACGCTAGGTCTAGGCAGACAGCAGTAGTCTGTGGCACACTCATGATCATTTATGGACATGCACGCTAGATCTAGGCAGACAGCAGTAGTCTGTGGCACACTCATGACCATTTATGGACATGCACGCTAGGTCTAGGCAGACAGCAGTAGTCTGTGGCACACTCATGGTCATTTATGGACATGCACGCTAGATCTAGGCAGACAGCAATAGTCTGTGGCACACTCATGATCATTTATGGACATGCACGCTAGATCTAGGCAGACAGCAGTGGTCTGTGGCACACTCATGATCATTTATGGACATGCACGCTACATCTAGGCAGACAGCAGTAGTCTGTGGCACACTCATGATCATTTATGGACATGCACGCTAGATCTAGGCAGACAGCAATAGTCTGTGGCACACTCATGATCATTTATGGACATGCACGCTAGATCTAGGCAGACAGCAGTAGTCTGTGGCACACTAATGATCATTTATGGACATGCACGCTAGATCTAGGCAGACAGCAGTAGTCTGTGGCACACTCATGATCATTTATGGACATGCACGCTAGATCTAGGCAGACAGCAGTGGTCTGTGGCACACTCATGATCATTTATGGACATGCACGCTAGATCTAGGCAGACAGCAGTAGTCTGTGGCACACTCATGATCATTTATGGACATGCACGCTAGATCTAGGCAGACAGCAGTGGTCTGTGGCACACTCATGACCATTTATGGACATGCACGCTAGATCTAGGCAGACAGCAGTGGTCTGTGGCACACTCATGACCATTTATGGACATGCACGCTAGATCTAGGCAGACAGCAGTAGTCTGTGGCACACTCATGACCATTTATGGACATGCACGCTAGATCTAGGCAGACAGCAGTAGTCTGTGGCACACTCATGATCATTTATGGACATGCACGCTAGATCTAGGCAGACAGCAATAGTCTGTGGCACACTCATGATCATTTATGGACATGCACGCTAGATCTAGGCAGACAGCAGTAGTCTGTGGCACACTCATGACCATTTATGGACATGCACGCTAGATCTAGGCAGACAGCAGTAGTCTGTGGCACACTCATGATCATTTATGGACATGCACGCTAGATCTAGGCAGACAGCAGTAGTCTGTGGCACACTCATGATCATTTATGGACATGCACGCTAGATCTAGGCAGACAGCAGTAGTCTGTGGCACACTCATGATCATTTATGGACATGCACGCTAGATCTAGGCAGACAGCAGTGGTCTGTGGCACACTCATGATCATTTATGGACATGCACGCTAGATCTAGGCAGACAGCAGTAGTCTGTGGCACACTCATGATCATTTATGGACATGCACGCTAGATCTCGGCAGACAGCAGTAGTATGTGGCACACTCGTGATCATTTATGGACATGCACGCTAGATCTAGGCAGACAGCAGTGGTCTGTGGCACACTAATGATAATTTATGGACATGCACGCTAGATCTAGGCAGACAGCAGTAGTCTGTGGCACACTCATGATAATTTATGGACATGCACGCTAGATCTAGGCAGACAGCAGTGGTCTGTGGCACACTCATGATCATTTATGGACATGCACGCTAGATCTAGGCAGACAGCAGTGGTCTGTGGCACACTAATGATCATTTATGGACATGCACGCTAGATCTAGGCAGACAGCAGTGGTCTGTGGCACACTCATGATCATTTATGGACATGCACGCTAGATCTAGGCAGACAGCAGTAGTCTGTGGCACACTCATGATCATTTATGGACATGCACGCTAGATCTAGGCAGACAGCAGTAGTCTGTGGTACACTCATGATCATTTATGGACATGCACGCTACATCTAGGCAGACAGCAATAGTCTGTGGTACACTAATGATAATTTATGGACATGCACGCTAGATCTAGGCAGACAGCAGTAGTCTGTGGCACACTCATGACCATTTATGGACATGCACGCTAGATCTAGGCAGACAGCAGTGGTCTGTGGCACACTCATGATAATTTATGGACATGCACGCTAGATCTAGGCAGACAGCAGTAGTCTGTGGCACACTCATGGTCATTTATGGACATGCACGCTAGATCTAGGCAGACAGCAGTAGTCTGTGGCACACTCATGATAATTTATGGACATGCACGCTAGATCTAGGCAGACAGCAGGAGTCTGTGGCACACTCATGATAATTTATGGACATGCACGCTAGATCTAGGCAGACAGCAGTAGTCTGTGGCACACTCATGGTCATTTATGGACATGCACGCTAGATCTAGGCAGACAGCAGTGGTCTGTGGCACACTCATGATCATTTATGGACATGCACGCTAGATCTAGGCAGACAGCAGTGGTCTGTGGCACACTAATGATAATTTATGGACATGCACGCTAGATCTAGGCAGACAGCAGTAGTCTGTGGCACACTCATGTTCACTTATGGACATGCACGCTAGATCTAGGCAGGCAGCAGTGGTCTGTGGCACACTAATGATAATTTATGGACATGCACGCTAGATCTAGGCAGACAGCAGTGGTCTGTGGCACACTCATGATAATTTATGGACATGCACGCTAGATCTAGGCAGACAGCAGTAGTCTGTGGTACACTAATGATAATTTATGGACATGCACGCTAGATCTAGGCAGACAGCAGTGGTCTGTGGCACACTCATGACCATTTATGGACATGCACGCTAGATCTAGGCAGACAGCAGTAGTCTGTGGCACACTCATGACCATTTATGGACATGCACGCTAGATCTAGGCAGACAGCAGTAGTCTGTGGCACACTCATGACCATTTATGGACATGCACGCTAGATCTAGGCAGACAGCAGTAGTCTGTGGCACACTCATGACCATTTATGGACATGCACGCTAGATCTAGGCAGACAGCAGTGGTCTGTGGCACACTCATGATCATTTATGGACATGCACGCTAGATCTCGGCAGACAGCAGTAGTCTGTGGCACACTCATGATCATTTATGGACATGCACGCTAGATCTAGGCAGACAGCAGTGATCTGTGGCACACTCATGACCATTTATGGACATGCACGCTAGATCTAGGCAGACAGCAGTAGTCTGTGGCACACTCATGACCATTTATGGACATGCACGCTAGATCTAGGCAGACAGCAGTGGTCTGTGGCACACTCATGACCATTTATGGACATGCACGCTAGATCTAGGCAGACAGCAATAGTCTGTGGCACACTCATGATCATTTATGGACATGCACGCTAGATCTAGGCAGACAGCAGTGGTCTGTGGCACACTCATGACCATTTATGGACATGCACGCTAGATCTAGGCAGACAGCAGTGGTCTGTGGCACACTCATGACCATTTATGGACATGCACGCTAGATCTAGGCAGACAGCAGTGGTCTGTGGCACACTCATGATCATTTATGGACATGCACGCTAGATCTAGGCAGACAGCAGTGGTCTGTGGCACGCTAATGATCATTTATGGACATGCACGCTAGATCTAGGCAGACAGCAGTGGTCTGTGGCACACTCATGATCATTTATGGACATGCACGCTAGATCTAGGCAGACAGCAGTAGTCTGTGGCACACTCATGATCATTTATGGACATGCACGCTAGATCTAGGCAGACAGCAATAGTCTGTGGCACACTCATGATAATTTATGGACATGCATGCTAGATCTAGGCAGACAGCAGTGGTCTGTGGCACACTCATGATAATTTATGGACATGCACGCTAGGTCTCGGCAGACAGCAGTAGTCTGTGGCACACTCATGACTATTTATGGACATGCACGCTAGATCTAGGCAGACAGCAGTAGTCTGTGGCACACTCATGATCATTTATGGACATGCACGCTAGATCTAGGCAGACAGCAGTGGTCTGTGGCACACTCATGACCATTTATGGACATGCACGCTAGATCTAGGCAGACAGCAGTAGTCTGTGGCACACTCATGATCATTTATGGACATGCACGCTAGATCTAGGCAGACAGCAGTGGTCTGTGGCACACTCATGATCATTTATGGACATGCACGCTAGATCTAGGCAGACAGCAATAGTCTGTGGCACACTCATGATCATTTATGGACATGCACGCTAGATCTAGGCAGACAGCAGTAGTCTGTGGCACACTCATGATCATTTATGGACATGCACGCTAGATCTAGGCAGACAGCAGTAGTCTGTGGCACACTCATGATCATTTATGGACATGCACGCTAGATCTAGGCAGACAGCAGTAGTCTGTGGCACACTCATGATCATTTATGGACATGCACGCTAGATCTAGGCAGACAGCAGTGGTCTGTGGCACACTAATGATCATTTATGGACATGCACGCTAGATCTAGGCAGACAGCAGTGGTCTGCGGCACACTCATCATCATTTATGGACATGCACGCTAGATCTAGGCAGACAGCAGTAGTATGTGGCACACTCATGATCATTTATGGACATGCACGCTAGATCTCGGCAGACAGCAGTAGTATGTGGCACACTCGTGATCATTTATGGACATGCACGCTAGATCTAGGCAGACAGCAGTAGTATGTGGCACACTCATGATCATTTATGGACATGCACGCTAGATCTAGGCAGACAGCAGTAGTCTGTGGCACACTCATGACCATTTATGGACATGCACGCTAGATCTAGGCAGACAGCAGTAGTCTGTGGCACACTCATGATCATTTATGGACATGCACGCTAGATCTAGGCAGACAGCAATAGTCTGTGGCACACTCATGATCATTTATGGACATGCACGCTAGATCTAGGCAGACAGCAGTAGTCTGTGGCACACTCATGATCATTTATGGACATGCACGCTAGATCTAGGCAGACAGCAGTGGTCTGCGGCACACTCATCATCATTTATGGACATGCACGCTAGATCTAGGCAGACAGCAGTAGTATGTGGCACACTCATGATCATTTATGGACATGCACGCTAGATCTCGGCAGACAGCAGTAGTATGTGGCACACTCGTGATCATTTATGGACATGCACGCTAGATCTAGGCAGACAGCAGTAGTATGTGGCACACTCATGATCATTTATGGACATGCACGCTAGATCTAGGCAGACAGCAGTAGTCTGTGGCACACTCATGATCATTTATGGACATGCACGCTAGATCTAGGCAGACAGCAATAGTCTGTGGCACACTCATGATCATTTATGGACATGCACGCTAGATCTAGGCAGACAGCAGTAGTCTGTGGCACACTCATGATAATTTATGGACATGCACGCTAGATCTAGGCCGACAGCAGTAGTCTGTGGTACACTCATGATAATTTATGGACATGCACGCTACATCTAGGCAGACAGCAGTAGTCTGTGGTACACTCATGATAATTTATGGACATGCACGCTAGATCTAGGCAGACAGCAGTGGTCTGTGGCACACTCATGGTCATTTATGGACATGCACGCTAGATCTAGGCAGACAGCAGTAGTCTGTGGTACACTCATGATAATTTATGGACATGCACGCTAGATCTAGGCAGACAGCAGTAGTCTGTGGCACACTCATGATCATTTATGGACATGCACGCTAGATCTCGGCAGACAGCAGGAGTCTGTGGCACACTCATGATAATTTATGGACATGCACGCTACATCTAGGCAGACAGCAGGAGTCTGTGGCACACTCATGATAATTTATGGACATGCACGCTAGATCTAGGCAGACAGCAGTAGTCTGTGGCACACTCATGGTCATTTATGGACATGCACGCTAGATCTCGGCAGACAGCAGTAGTCTGTGGCACACTCATGATCATTTATGGACATGCACGCTAGATCTAGGCAGACAGCAGTAGTCTGTGGCACACTCATGATCATTTATGGACATGCACGCTAGATCTAGGCAGACAGCAGTGGTCTGTGGCACACTAATGATCATTTATGGACATGCACGCTAGATCTAGGCAGACAGCAGTGGTCTGTGGCACACTAATGATAATTTATGGACATGCACGCTAGATCTAGGCAGACAGCAGTAGTCTGTGGCACACTCATGGTCACTTATGGACATGCACGCTAGATCTAGGCAGGCAGCAGTGGTCTGTGGCACACTCATGACCATTTATGGACATGCACGCTAGATCTAGGCAGACAGCAGTAGTCAGTGGCACACTCATGACCATTTATGGACATGCACGCTAGATCTCGGCAGACAGCAGTAGTCTGTGGCACACTCATGATCATTTATGGACATGCACGCTAGATCTAGGCAGACAGCAGTGATCTGTGGCACACTCATGACCATTTATGGACATGCACGCTAGATCTCGGCAGACAGCAGTAGTCTGTGGCACACTCATGACCATTTATGGACATGCACGCTAGATCTAGGCAGACAGCAATAGTCTGTGGCACACTCATGATCATTTATGGACATGCACGCTAGATCTCGGCAGACAGCAGTAGTCTGTGGCACACTCATGACCATTTATGGACATGCACGCTAGATCTAGGCAGACAGCAATAGTCTGTGGCACACTCATGATCATTTATGGACATGCACGCTAGATCTAGGCAGACAGCAGTAGTCTGTGGCACACTAATGATCATTTATGGACATGCACGCTAGATCTAGGCAGACAGCAGTGGTCTGTGGCACACTCATGATCATTTATGGACATGCACGCTAGATCTAGGCAGACAGCAGTAGTCTGTGGCACACTCATGATCATTTATGGACATGCATGCTAGATCTAGGCAGACAGCAATAGTCTGTGGCACACTCATGATCATTTATGGACATGCACGCTAGATCTAGGCAGACAGCAGTGGTCTGTGGCACACTAATGATCATTTATGGACATGCACGCTAGATCTAGGCAGACAGCAGTGGTCTGTGGCACAATCATGGTAATTTATGGACATGCACGCTAGATCTAGGCAGACAGCAGTGGTCTGTGGCACAATCATGGTAATTTATGGACATGCACGCTAGATCTAGGCAGACAGCAATAGTCTGTGGCACACTAATGATCATTTATGGACATGCACGCTAGATCTAGGCAGACAGCAGTGGTCTGTGGCACACTCATGGTCATTTATGGACATGCACGCTAGATCTAGGCAGACAGCAGTGGTCTGTGGCACACTAATGATCATTTATGGACATGCATTGTTTCTATTTACGTGGGATGTTTCCCTAAAGATCGAAAGTGACTTGTATTATTGTCTTGCATGATGTGCCACGTTCAAAACTCTTGACGATTAGTTGAGTCTGGACGTGATTTCTCATTCTGCGCGATTAAGACTATCATTTTTAAGTGGCACAGCAAACTTTGAGATTCTTCTGTTTATTTGTTGTTTGTTTGTTGCTTGTTTACTGTGCTGTTGTTAAGAATATGCTCTCGACCCTTCAGTATCATTAGATGGGCGAATTATTTGGGTTGATAAAAAAATTAGCACTCAACAAATGAAACTGATTTCTTTGTTGTTGTTGTTGTTGTTGTTGTTATCGAGTCATGTTTGTGTCACAGGGTCTGACTGGACCTCCCGGACCCCCGGGACCTCCTGGACCTCCCGTGAGTAAACTTCGTTGCTTTCGAAACTTGCGTGTCTCCTCCACTACGTGGCAGCCGATGTTTGCCCGACTGTTCTCAGTGATAGGTGTAGTCAAGCTGGTTGTCCGCCCCTGATGCCTCTTTCTCTTGAACAATCAGCATGATGAAATGGGTACTTAAAAAACCCACTGTATGCCTAAGAAAAGAAGAATTTGAATTACGCTTCTTTTAGTTGAAAAATAGGACAAACTTGTCGGGGAAAACTTCCATGTAAACGCTTTAAAAATCGGAAAAAGAGGATATTTACACAGGCACGCTGCAATTACGACCGTCTTCTCTTCGTATTTATACCTCATCATGCAGAAACGTTTATGAGATGATTATCTTTCGATGATATTTCCGCCTTCTTCAAGACTGACACAAGTGACGTCAGTGCCAGTAACGATGTATGATTGACCTCTGACGTCACGCTGTTTCCAGGGTTACGGCCCGGTATTCCCCGGCCCAGTGCAGAGTGCGTACAAGGGCCCCGACCCCTACATGGTGAGTTGTCTTCTCCCTGTCTGACGCGCACATCCTCGCGCAGTGCAGTGACTTGCAGTGTTCACTGGCCACCAGTGTGCACGTGACTTCGCTGTGCCGGACTTCCACGGACTGTCCTTGGGAGCGGTGAAGCATGACGAGTAGAGGTGTATTTCGTTGTGTGTCGTAGTCTCCTCAGTTTGAATCATTCCAAGGCAATTCAGGTATTTTCTCATTTGTTTTGAAGGCTTTCCTACGATTTGACGGAAAAGAAAATCAGAATTTCATTTTAAGTCTGAACTTATGTTTGTGATATGAGAAAGGATAGGGGGATGGGGATTGGTGTGTGTGTGTGTGTGTGTGTGTGTTTGTTTGTGTGTGTGAGTGTGTGTGTGTGTGTGTGTGTGTGTGTGTGTGTGTGTGTGTGTGTGTGTGTGTGTGTGTGTGTGGCGTTTGACATCTGAATGGGTTTTGTGTGAGTGGGTGGGTGTCGGAGTTTTTAATAAAATTAGAAATGTCAAAATGGACTGTTATGTATACTACTATGTAAATATAGTAAAGTTGTCCTACATGTAACCCCTTTAACTAGCCTGTTTGAAGCATAATACATTCTCGTTCAAAGAGCAATAAAATTATTTGTATTATATTGTACTGTATTGTATTGTACTGTACTGTACTGTATTGTATTGTATTGTATTGTATTGTACTGCCCTGTATTTGCCGTGGTTTGCAGAGATGAGTGTACGGTTCTTTCTCTCCTTGCAGGCCTACAACGACATGCCCATGGACGTGAGTGTTGCAACTTTCTTGTCAGAACTCCAGTCGCGTGGTTTGTCACAGCAGCTGCTCAATTCATAAGAATATACAATTGTGTGTGAAGTATAAATGAAAATGTCAGCTTCTAGCGATGTTGCGACTTAGTAGACATATAATGTACGTATGTGTTGTGTAGGAAAAAATAGGTATCGCGCTCCTTTCGATGTGTAACAGAGCAGACGGTTCCTTGTTAGAACGAGCCCCTTGGCAGTTCCTACGTGAATGAAACATGTGGCTACTTAGATACAGAACTTCTGGCGATTCAGGATGTGTGGCTCACCGCCAAGCGGCAAGTAATGAGGAATGTCAAAGAAAAGTCGGGGAAAGTACTTGGACACAAGAGGAAAGAATAAGGAATGACATAGCAAAGTCAGGGAAAGTACCAGCATGCGAGAGGAAAGAATAAGGAATGACATAGCAAAGTCAGGGAAAGTACAAGCATGCGAGAGGAAAGAATAAGGAATGACATAGCAAAGTCAGGGAAAGTACCAGCATGCGAGAGGAAAGAATAAGGACTGTCATAGCAAAGTCAGGGAAAGTACTAGGACACAAGAGGAAGGAATAAGAACTGTCATAGCAAAGTCAGGGAAAGTACTAGGACACAAGAGGAAGGAATAAGAACTGTCATAGCAAAGTCAGGGAAAGTACAAGTACGCCAGAGCGAGGCCTTTACCAAGCACACCGCTCTGCTTCCAGTCCTTCGACGCCAACGACAACCTCAATTTCGCGAAGGAGGCCTTGAACCGGGTGCGCAAACCCAAGGGCACGCGCGTATCGCCTGCACGCACCTGCAGGGAGATGCAGGAGCTCAACCCCGACGTGGAGTTCAAGGACGGTCAGTGACCTTTCAAACGTTTTCCCTCACGTCTCCTCTGTTGTCAGGCTTTCCCTGCAATGGTCACGTGTTAAAATGGCTTACTTCTCACGTCTCCTCTGTTGTCAGGCTTTCCCTGCAATGGTCACGTGTTAAAATAGCTTACTTCTCACGTCTCCTCTGTTGTCAGGCTTTCCCTGCAATGGTCACGTGTTAAAATGGCGTTCTTCTCACGTCTTCTCTGTTGTCAGGCTTTCCCTGCAATGGTCACGTGTTAGAATGGCTTTCTTCTCACGTCTCCTCTGTTGTCAGGCTTTCCCTGCAATGGTCACGTGTTAAAATGGCGTTCTTCTCATAACCTCGGCATGCCTTTTTCATCATGTGTGTGTGTGTGTGTGTGTGTGTGTGTGTGTGTGTGTGTGTGTATTTGAGCACCCCTGAAAGTCACCCTGTCTTCCTGCAGGCGAGTACTGGATGGATCCCGATGACTTCAGCTCCACCAACGCCATCTTGGTCTACTGCAAGTTCTCCACCCTGGAGACGTGCATCAAACCCAGCCCTGGAGAGGTATGCGTCCTGTGGAGACTGAGTGCAGAGAGAACTGCAACACACACTGCCAAATACGGGGGAGGTGGGAGTGCAGAGAGAACTGCAACACACACTGCCAAATACGGGGGAGGTGGGAGTGCAGAGAGAACTGCAACACTCACTGCCAAATACGGGGGAGGTGGGAGTGCAGAGAGAACTGCAACACACGCTGCCAAATACGGGAGAGGTGGGAGTGCAGAGAGAACTGCAACACACACTGCCAAATACGGGGGAGGTGGGAGTGCTGAGAGAACTGCAACACACACTGCCAAATACGGGGGAGGTGGGAGTGCAGAGAGAACTGCAACACACACTGCCAAATACGGGGGAGGTGGGAGTGCAGAGAGAACTGCAACACTCACTGCCAAATACGGAGGAGGTGGGAGTGCAGAGAGAACTGCAACACTCACTGCCAAATACGGGGGAGGTGGGAGTGCAGAGAGAACTGCAACACACACTGCCAAATACGGAGGAGGTGGGAGTGCAGAGAGAACTGCAACACACACTGCCAAATACGGGGAGGTGGGAGTGCAGAGAGAACTGCAACACTCACTGCCAAATACGGGGGAGGTGGGAGTGCAGAGAGAACTGTAACGCACACTGCCAAATACGGGGGAGGTGGGAGTGCAGAGAGAACTGCAACACACACTGCCAAATACGGGGGAGGTGGGAGTACAGAGAGAACTGCAACACACACTGCCAAATACGGGGGAGGTGGGAGTGCAGAGAGAACTGCAACACACACTGCCAAATACGGGGGAGGTGGGCGTTCTCTGGATTTCCAAATAGGCCAAGTTGATGGATGTTCTCATCCGAGAGTGTGAATGTTTCTGTAGCCATTGTTTGTCACGGCAGTCCATCTTTTGATAGAGACCGTGCTTGAGGCGTCTCCCTGCATGTCAGAAATAGGACGGGGCCAAAAATAGAAGCCTGCGAAGGTATCGTGTACGTGTCTGTGCATTTCCATTGCTTTCCTTCGTGTTCGCAGTTCGGACGCCAGAGGTGGACGAAGAACGACAGGAGTGGACAGTACTTCATGGACAACGTGAACGAGGGCAAAGAGGTTGGTACCGCTACAGAATCTTTCAGGTTTTATCCTCCTTCCGACGACGGCTTCAGGAGCCGAATGCTTTCCACTCAGTCCCCAGAAACGTAAAATGAACAGCAGCATTGCGTATGTTGCTTGTTTTCCCTTGAGTTTGTAACGAGACTCAAGTCCGTCTTGTCACGTGGCACGTTAATCCATCAGTGGTGACAACTTGTCAGTCATCCCGTCACGTGCTACGCAGCGGCGTTGGTGTGTGGCGCTCACAGACAAGTACTACGTCACAACAGAAACGAAAAAACTCCCTGGGCATTAAACGATTGTCCACACTCGATGTGAAACAACAGCTGCACGTACAAGAAAGTTACCATGGTGCATAAACACTGTTGCCTTTTGAAAGTCATTCTTTTCGCATTTTGACGGAAATAAGCTCTGTCAAGGTCATTTCCGGTTCCTCTGACGCCATCATTGCCAACTGCACGCATGACTGATGCGCTCTTCCTTCCTCCCGCCCCGCCGTCCACAGTTCAGCTACAAGATTGACGACGACTCGCAGCTGCGCTACCTGCAGTTCCTGTCCTCCAAGGCGCGCCAGAGCGTCACGTACCACTGCCTCAACTCCAACGCCTACGGCACCAGGCTAGTGGCTGCCTCTGGAGAGGAGCTGGACACCGCCGAGGGACGCTACCAGAGGACCACATTCATCGACGTCATCGATGACTGCCAGGTGAGGAAGAAAGGGACGAAGACTAGGACGAAGACATAAGGGGGGTTGCACGGTTGATAGAGATACGATGTTTGATGAGGTTGCACGGTTGATAGAGATACGATGTTTGATGAGTTGGGGGAGAAGATGTCGCTAGAAGATGACGACGGACGAGGGTAGGAGGGAGGCGAAGCTGTTTGCTGGAAGAAGCGAGGTGCAGAGAGTGGGAGATCCGGGTACTGCAGCTGTCTACAGCAGGTGCGGATGGAAGGGATGGGGGTTCGCTGATTGAGATGCTGCTCCAGTTTGCTCGTGCAGGGATTTATGAATGAGTATTTCAACGGTGGCCTCTAAAGACAGATAGGCAGAGCCACGTTGATGATGAGTGAAACCAACGTCATTGTCGGGTGGAGTAGTCTTACTTGCAGGTCAGAGGGTGACACAGGGGGTTGGGAGCAATGCTAGATAGGTGGAATAACCAGATGTGCAGGCCATACATTCTGTAACAGCCCTTGCCTTTCACCCATTGTCTGTGACGTGTACTGCAGCACTGCGGAAGTGCACATGTCTGAGTACACTGTCTGTGTTCCGTTCACAGTCCAAGGACAACCAGTGGCACAGGGCAGAGTTCACGGTCAAGTCCAACAAGACCTGGCTGCTGCCAGTCACCGACATGCTGCTCTTCGACATCGGCGCCGAGAACCAGCAGTTCGGCGTGGAAGTTGGGGAGGTGTGCTTCAGCTAAACTTGCACGTGACCTAGTCTGACTTCTGTGGTTTTTCTTTGTCACTCTCTTCAAATTCCTGACTCTTTGGGGCCAAACGACTAAAATCCGAACTTTGTATTCAATCTTCGTTTGTATTATTGAAACGGAACGGGGTCCCCACCCTATTCTGCCTTATCGAATTCCGTCCAATTTATGATAAACTGAGAGTATTTTCAATACGAAGAAAGAGAGAGAAGAGAGAGAGAGATGAAAAGTAAGAACGAACAACGAAGACGCCGTCTGCCTCAGAGTGGGACTTCGTTGGACTGCATCACGTGACCAGGTTGACCTCGATTCTAACCAATGACCTCACTGCAGCAGTGACTGTGATGATTACTTCCACCAATCAGAAGTCGTCGGGGTCACGCCCATCCACTGTGATGTACATAATTATTGTGATACACAGCAGCATTGCCACTGCCATCGCCACTCTGCCAGGAGTGAAGGCCGCACATCTCCCCCCAGGCAGGGAATACACCTCGTCTTGCTGTAGTGACCTGCCCCCTCGCTGCCACTCATTGTCCCATCCTTCGATAAAAACCCACATCTCATCGTGTCGATGTTTAGCTGAATAAAAGAAAAAATTGTTTAAAAAATTACTCTCATGTCTCTGATTGTTTTGAATTTGCACGAGTTATCAGTGTCTATTTGTCTGATTGTATAGTTGACGTTTTGACAAAGTATGGATTGCGTTGTCTTCTAATCAAGTATTTATTCAGTTTGCATTTCTCTTATTCTGGGACAATTTGTTTGCTCGTTATGCGTCCATGCATGGTAGGTATCCCACATGACGGAATAGAATTTAATGATGAACAGATGATAATGTTAGGTGTGGATGGATGACACAACACGATGATTTGAACTCGTTGCATGATACTCCCATACACACTGAGCGTAATTTTACACCAGTTCAATAAGCGGAAGTACTCAGTCACTGCCACTACGCTGACAAACAGCGTCTTCTGATCATCCTCTGTCTTGCTCCTCCCCTGTCTTGCTCCTCCTCTGTCTTGCTCCCCTGTCTTGCTCCCCTGTCTTGCTCCTCCCCTGTCTTGCTTCTTCTCTGTCTTGCTCCTTCTCTGTCTTGCTCCTCTGTCTTGTTCCTCTGTCTTGCTTCTTCTCTGTCTTGTTCCTCTGTCTTGTTCCTCTGTCTTGCTCCTTCTCTGTCTTGCTCCTTCTCTGTCTTGTTCCTCTGTCTTGCTCCTTCTCTGTCTTGCTTCTTCTCTGTCTTGCTCCTCTGTCTTGTTCCTCTGTCTTGCTTCTTCTCTGTCTTGTTCCTCTGTCTTGTTCCTCTGTCTTGCTCCTTCTCTGTCTTGCTCCTCCTCTGTCTTGTTCCTCTGTCTTGTTCCTCTGTCTTGCTCCTTCTCTGTCTTGCTCCTTCTCTGTCTTGCTCCTCCTCTGTCTTGCTCCTTCTCTGTCTTGCTCCTCCTCTGTCTTGTTCCTCTGTCTTGCTCCTTCTCTGTCTTGCTCCTCCTCTGTCTTGCTCCTTCTCTGTCTTGCTCCTCTGTCTTGCTCCTTCTCTGTCTTGCTCCTCCTCTGTCTTGCTCCTCCTCTGTCTTGCTCCTCCTCTGTCTTGCTCCTTCTCTGTCTTGTTCCTCTGTCTTGTTCCTCTGTCTTGCTCCTTCTCTGTCTTGCTCCTCCTCTGTCTTGTTCCTCTGTCTTGCTCCTTCTCTGTCTTGCTCCTCCTCTGTCTTGTTCCTCTGTCTTGCTCCTTCTCTGTCTTGCTCCTCTGTCTTGCTCCTCCTCTGTCTTGCTCCTCCTCTGTCTTGCTCCTCCTCTGTCTTGCTCCTTCTCTGTCTTGCTCCTCCTCTGTCTTGCTCCTCCTCTGTCTTGCTCCTTCTCTGTCTTGCTCCTCCTCTGTCTTGCTCCTCCTCTGTCTTGCTCCTTCTCTGTCTTGCTCCTCCTCTGTCTTGCTCCTTCTCTGTCTTGTTCCTCTGTCTTGTTCCTCTGTCTTGCTCCTCCTCTGTCTTGCTCCTTCTCTGTCTTGCTCCTCCTCTGTCTTGCTCCTTCTCTGTCTTGCCCCTTCTCTGTCTTGTTCTCCTCTGTCTTGCTCCTTCTCTGTCTTGCTCCTCCCCTGTCTTGCTTCTTCTCTGTCTTGTTCCTCTGTCTTGCTCCTCCCCTGCCTTGCTCCTCCTCTGTCTTGCTCCTTCTCTGTCTTGCTCCTTCTCTGTCTAGCTCCTTCTCTGTCTAGCTCCTCCTCTGTCTTGCTCCTTCTCTGTCTTGCTCCTCCCCTGTCTTGCTTCTTCTCTGTCTTGTTCCTCTGTCTAGCTCCTTCTCTGTCTAGCTTCTCTGTCTAGCTCCTTCTCTGTCTTGCTCCTTCTCTGTCTAGCTCCTTCTCTGTCTTGCTCCTTCTCTGCCTTGCTCCTCTGTCTTGCTCCTTCTCTGCCTTGCTCCTTCTCTGTCTTGTTCTCCTCTGCCTTGCTCCTTCTCTGCCTTGCTCCTTCTCTGTCTTGCTCCTTCTCTGCCTTGCTCCTTCTCTGTCTTGTTCTCCTCCTCTGTCTTGCTCCTTCTCTGTCTAGCTCCTCCTCTGTCTAGCTCCTCCTCTGTCTAGCTCCTTCTCTGTCTTGTTCTCCTCTGCCTTGCTCCTTCTCTGTCTAGCTCCTTCTCTGCCTTGCTCCTTCTCTGTCTAGCTCCTTCTCTGTCTTGCTCCTCCTCTGTCTAGCTCCTTCTCTGTCTAGCTCCTTCTCTGTCTTGCTCCTTCTCTGTCTAGCTCCTTCTCTGTCTAGCTCCTTCTCTGTCTTGCTCCTTCTCTGCCTAGCTTCTCTGTCTAGCTCCTTCTCTGTCTAGCTCCTTCTCTGTCTTGTTCTCCTCTGTCTTGTTCTCCTCTGTCTTGCTCCTCCTCTGTCTTGCTCCTCCTCTGTCTTGCTCCTCCTCTGTCTTGTTCTCCTCTGTCTTGTTCTCCTCTGTCTTGCTCCTCCTCTGTCTTGTTCTCCTCTGTCTTGCTCCTCCTCTGTCTAGCTCCTCCTCTGTCTTGCTCCTTCTCTGCCTTGCTCCTTCTCTGTCTTGTTCTCCTCTGCCTTGCTCCTTCTCTGTCTAGCTCCTCCTCTGTCTAGCTCCTCCTCTGTCTAGCTCCTTCTCTGTCTTGTTCTCCTCTGCCTTGCTCCTTCTCTGTCTAGCTCCTTCTCTGTCTAGCTCCTTCTCTGTCTAGCTCCTTCTCTGTCTTGCTCCTTCTCTGCCTAGCTTCTCTGTCTTGCTCCTTCTCTGTCTTGCTCCTTCTCTGTCTAGCTCCTTCTCTGTCTTGCTCCTCCTCTGTCTTGCTCCTTCTCTGTCTTGCTCCTCCTCTGTCTTGCTCCTTCTCTGTCTTGCTCCTCCTCTGTCTTGCTCCTTCTCTGTCTAGCTCCTTCTCTGTCTTGCTCCTTCTCTGCCTAGCTTCTCTGTCTTGCTCCTTCTCTGTCTTGCTCCTCCTCTGTCTTGTTCTCCTCTGTCTTGCTCCTTCTCTGTCTTGCTCTCTCTGTCTTGCTCCTTCTCTGTCTTGCTCCTTCTCTGTCTTGTTCTCCTCTGTCTTGTTCTCCTCCTCTGTCTTGCTCCTCCTCTGTCTAGCTCCTTCTCTGTCTTGCTCCTCCTCTATCTAGCTCCTTCTCTGTCTAGCTCCTCCTCTGTCTAGCTCCTTCTCTGTCTAGCTCCTCCTCTGTCTAGCTCCTTCTCTGCCTTGTTCCTTCTCTGTCTTGCTCCTCCTCTGTCTTGCTCCTCCTCTGTCTAGCTCCTTCTCTGTCTAGCTCCTCCTCTGTCTAGCTCCTCCTCTGTCTAGCTCATTCTCTGTCTTGCTCCATCTCTGCCTTGCTCCTCCTCTCTCTTGCTCCTCCTCTGTCTAGCTACTCCCCTGTCTAGCTCATTCTCTGTCTAGCTCATTCTCTGCCTTGCTCCTTCTCTGTCTTGCTCCTTCTCTGTCTTGCTCCTCCTCTGTCTTGCTCCTTCTCTGTCTTGCTCCTCTGTCTTGCTCCTTCTCTGTCTAGCTCCTCCTCTGTCTAGCTCCTCCTCTGTCTAGCTCATTCTCTGTCTTGCTCCATCTCTGCCTTGCTCCTCCTCTCTCTTGCTCCTCCTCTGTCTAGCTACTCCTCTGTCTAGCTCATTCTCTGTCTAGCTCATTCTCTGCCTTGCTCCTTCTCTGTCTTGCTCCTTCTCTGTCTTGCTCCTCCTCTGTCTTGCTCCTTCTCTGTCTTGCTCCTCTGTCTTGCTCCTCCTCTGTCTTGCTCCTCCTCTGTCTTGCTCCTCCTCTGTCTTGCTTTTCTCCCCTGTCTTGCTCCTCCTCTGTCTTGCTTTTCTCCCCTGTCTTGCTCCTTCTCTGTCTTGCTCCTCCTCTGTCTAGCTACTCCTCTGTCTAGCTCATTCTCTGTCTAGCTCATTCTCTGCCTTGCTCCTTCTCTGTCTTGCTCCTCCTCTCTCTTGCTCCTCCTCTGTCTAGCTACTCCTCTGTCTAGCTCATTCTCTGCCTTGCTCCTCCTCTCTCTTGCTCCTCCTCTGTCTAGCTACTCCTCTGTCTAGCTCATTCTCTGTCTAGCTCATTCTCTGCCTTGCTCCTTCTCTGTCTTGCTCCTTCTCTGTCTTGCTCCTCCTCTGTCTTGCTCCTTCTCTGTCTTGCTCCTCTGTCTTGCTCCTCCTCTGTCTTGCTCCTCCTCTGTCTTGCTCCTCCTCTGTCTTGCTTGTCTCCCCTGTCTAGCTCCTCCTCTGTCTTGCTCCTCCTCTGTCTTGCTCCTCCTCTGTCTTGCTTTTCTCCCCTGTCTTGCTCCTCCTCTGTCTTGCTTTTCTCCCCTGTCTTGCTCCTTCTCTGTCTTGCTCCTTCTCTGTCTTGCTCCTCCTCTGTCTTGCTCCTTCTCTGTCTTGCTCCTCTGTCTTGCTCTTCCTCTGTCTTGCTCCTCCTCTGTCTTGCTCCTCCTCTGTCTTGCTTTTCTCCCGGTCTTGCTCCTCCTCTGTCTTGCTTTTCTCCCCTGTCTTGCTCCTTCTCTGTCTTGCTCCTCCTCTGTCTTGCTCCTCCTCTGTCTTGCTCCTCCTCTGTCTTGCTCCTCCTCTGTCTTGCTCCTCCTCTGTCTTGCTTCTCCTCTGTCTTGCTCCTCCTCTGTCTTGCTCCTCCTCTGTCTTGCTCCTTCTCTGTCTTTCTCCTCCTCTGTCTTGCTCCTCCTCTGTCTTGCTCCTCCTCTGTCTTGCTTTTCTCCCCTGTCTTGCTCCTTCTCTGTCTTGCTCCTTCTCTGTCTTGCTCCTTCTCTGTCTAGCTCCTCCTCTGTCTTGCTCCTTCTCTGTCTTGCTCCTCCTCTGTCTTGCTCCTTCTCTGTCTTGCTCCTCCTCTGTCTTGCTCCTTCTCTGTCTTGCTCCTTCTCTGTCTTGTTCTCCTCTGTCTTGCTCCTTCTCTGTCTTGCTCCTTCTCTGTCTTGCTCCTTCTCTGTCTTGCTCCTCTGTCTTGCTCCTCCCCTGTCTTGCTCCTCCTCTGTCTTGCTCCTTCTCTGTCTTGCTCCTTCTCTGTCTAGCTCCTTCTCTGTCTTGCTCCTTCTCTGCCTTGCTCCTCTGTCTTGCTCCTTCTCTGCCTTGCTCCTTCTCTGTCTTGTTCTCCTCTGCCTTGCTCCTTCTCTGCCTTGCTCCTTCTCTGTCTTGCTCCTTCTCTGCCTTGCTCCTTCTCTGTCTTGTTCTCCTCCTCTGTCTTGCTCCTTCTCTGTCTAGCTCCTCCTCTGTCTAGCTCCTCCTCTGTCTAGCTCCTTCTCTGTCTTGTTCTCCTCTGCCTTGCTCCTTCTCTGTCTAGCTCCTTCTCTGCCTTGCTCCTTCTCTGTCTAGCTCCTTCTCTGTCTTGCTCCTCCTCTGTCTAGCTCCTTCTCTGTCTAGCTCCTTCTCTGTCTTGCTCCTTCTCTGTCTAGCTCCTTCTCTGTCTAGCTCCTTCTCTGTCTTGCTCCTTCTCTGCCTAGCTTCTCTGTCTAGCTCCTTCTCTGTCTAGCTCCTTCTCTGTCTTGTTCTCCTCTGTCTTGTTCTCCTCTGTCTTGCTCCTCCTCTGTCTAGCTCCTCCTCTGTCTAGCTCCTTCTCTGTCTTGTTCTCCTCTGTCTTGTTCTCCTCTGTCTTGCTCCTTCTCTGTCTTGCTCCTCTGTCTAGCTCCTCCTCTGTCTAGCTCCTCCTCTGTCTTGCTCCTTCTCTGCCTTGCTCCTTCTCTGTCTTGTTCTCCTCTGCCTTGCTCCTTCTCTGTCTAGCTCCTCCTCTGTCTAGCTCCTCCTCTGTCTAGCTCCTTCTCTGTCTTGTTCTCCTCTGCCTTGCTCCTTCTCTGTCTAGCTCCTTCTCTGTCTAGCTCCTTCTCTGTCTAGCTCCTTCTCTGTCTTGCTCCTTCTCTGCCTAGCTTCTCTGTCTTGCTCCTTCTCTGTCTTGCTCCTTCTCTGTCTAGCTCCTTCTCTGTCTTGCTCCTCCTCTGTCTTGCTCCTTCTCTGTCTTGCTCCTCCTCTGTCTTGCTCCTTCTCTGTCTTGCTCCTCCTCTGTCTTGCTCCTTCTCTGTCTAGCTCCTTCTCTGTCTTGCTCCTTCTCTGCCTAGCTTCTCTGTCTTGCTCCTTCTCTGTCTTGCTCCTCCTCTGTCTTGTTCTCCTCTGTCTTGCTCCTTCTCTGTCTTGCTCCTCTGTCTTGCTCCTTCTCTGTCTTGCTCCTTCTCTGTCTTGTTCTCCTCTGTCTTGTTCTCCTCCTCTGTCTTGCTCCTCCTCTGTCTAGCTCCTTCTCTGTCTTGCTCCTCCTCTATCTAGCTCCTTCTCTGTCTAGCTCCTCCTCTGTCTAGCTCCTTCTCTGTCTAGCTCCTCCTCTGTCTAGCTCCTTCTCTGCCTTGTTCCTTCTCTGTCTTGCTCCTCCTCTGTCTTGCTCCTCCTCTGTCTAGCTCCTTCTCTGTCTAGCTCCTCCTCTGTCTAGCTCCTCCTCTGTCTAGCTCATTCTCTGTCTTGCTCCATCTCTGCCTTGCTCCTCCTCTCTCTTGCTCCTCCTCTGTCTAGCTACTCCCCTGTCTAGCTCATTCTCTGTCTAGCTCATTCTCTGCCTTGCTCCTTCTCTGTCTTGCTCCTTCTCTGTCTTGCTCCTCCTCTGTCTTGCTCCTTCTCTGTCTTGCTCCTCTGTCTTGCTCCTTCTCTGTCTAGCTCCTCCTCTGTCTAGCTCCTCCTCTGTCTAGCTCATTCTCTGTCTTGCTCCATCTCTGCCTTGCTCCTCCTCTCTCTTGCTCCTCCTCTGTCTAGCTACTCCTCTGTCTAGCTCATTCTCTGTCTAGCTCATTCTCTGCCTTGCTCCTTCTCTGTCTTGCTCCTTCTCTGTCTTGCTCCTCCTCTGTCTTGCTCCTTCTCTGTCTTGCTCCTCTGTCTTGCTCCTCCTCTGTCTTGCTCCTCCTCTGTCTTGCTCCTCCTCTGTCTTGCTTTTCTCCCCTGTCTTGCTCCTCCTCTGTCTTGCTTTTCTCCCCTGTCTTGCTCCTTCTCTGTCTTGCTCCTCCTCTGTCTAGCTACTCCTCTGTCTAGCTCATTCTCTGTCTAGCTCATTCTCTGCCTTGCTCCTTCTCTGTCTTGCTCCTCCTCTCTCTTGCTCCTCCTCTGTCTAGCTACTCCTCTGTCTAGCTCATTCTCTGCCTTGCTCCTCCTCTCTCTTGCTCCTCCTCTGTCTAGCTACTCCTCTGTCTAGCTCATTCTCTGTCTAGCTCATTCTCTGCCTTGCTCCTTCTCTGTCTTGCTCCTTCTCTGTCTTGCTCCTCCTCTGTCTTGCTCCTTCTCTGTCTTGCTCCTCTGTCTTGCTCCTCCTCTGTCTTGCTCCTCCTCTGTCTTGCTCCTCCTCTGTCTTGCTTGTCTCCCCTGTCTAGCTCCTCCTCTGTCTTGCTCCTCCTCTGTCTTGCTCCTCCTCTGTCTTGCTTTTCTCCCCTGTCTTGCTCCTCCTCTGTCTTGCTTTTCTCCCCTGTCTTGCTCCTTCTCTGTCTTGCTCCTTCTCTGTCTTGCTCCTCCTCTGTCTTGCTCCTTCTCTGTCTTGCTCCTCTGTCTTGCTCTTCCTCTGTCTTGCTCCTCCTCTGTCTTGCTCCTCCTCTGTCTTGCTTTTCTCCCCTGTCTTGCTCCTCCTCTGTCTTGCTTTTCTCCCCTGTCTTGCTCCTTCTCTGTCTTTCTCCTCCTCTGTCTTGCTCCTCCTCTGTCTTGCTCCTCCTCTGTCTTGCTCCTCCTCTGTCTTGCTCCTCCTCTGTCTTGCTTTTCTCCCCTGTCTTGCTCCTTCTCTGTCTTGCTCCTCCTCTGTCTTGCTCCTTCTCTGTCTTTCTCCTCCTCTGTCTTGCTCCTCCTCTGTCTTGCTCCTCCTCTGTCTTGCTTTTCTCCCCTGTCTTGCTCCTTCTCTGTCTTGCTCCTTCTCTGTCTTGCTCCTTCTCTGTCTAGCTCCTCCTCTGTCTTGCTCCTTCTCTGTCTTGCTCCTCCTCTGTCTTGCTCCTTCTCTGTCTTGCTCCTCCTCTGTCTTGCTCCTTCTCTGTCTTGCTCCTTCTCTGTCTTGTTCTCCTCTGTCTTGCTCCTTCTCTGTCTTGCTCCTCCCCTGTCTTGCTTCTTCTCTGTCTTGTTCCTCTGTCTTGCTCCTCCCCTGCCTTGCTCCTCCTCTGTCTTGCTCCTTCTCTGTCTTGCTCCTTCTCTGTCTAGCTCCTTCTCTGTCTAGCTCCTCCTCTGTCTTGCTCCTTCTCTGTCTTGCTCCTCCCCTGTCTTGCTTCTTCTCTGTCTTGTTCCTCTGTCTAGCTCCTTCTCTGTCTAGCTTCTCTGTCTAGCTCCTTCTCTGTCTTGCTCCTTCTCTGTCTAGCTCCTTCTCTGTCTTGCTCCTTCTCTGCCTTGCTCCTCTGTCTTGCTCCTTCTCTGCCTTGCTCCTTCTCTGTCTTGTTCTCCTCTGCCTTGCTCCTTCTCTGCCTTGCTCCTTCTCTGTCTTGCTCCTTCTCTGCCTTGCTCCTTCTCTGTCTTGTTCTCCTCCTCTGTCTTGCTCCTTCTCTGTCTAGCTCCTCCTCTGTCTAGCTCCTCCTCTGTCTAGCTCCTTCTCTGTCTTGTTCTCCTCTGTCTTGCTCCTTCTCTGTCTAGCTCCTTCTCTGCCTTGCTCCTTCTCTGTCTAGCTCCTTCTCTGTCTTGCTCCTTCTCTGTCTAGCTCCTTCTCTGTCTAGCTCCTTCTCTGTCTTGCTCCTTCTCTGTCTAGCTCCTTCTCTGTCTAGCTCCTTCTCTGTCTTGCTCCTTCTCTGTCTAGCTCCTTCTCTGTCTAGCTCCTTCTCTGTCTTGCTCCTTCTCTGTCTTGCTCCTTCTCTGTCTAGCTCCTTCTCTGTCTTGCTCCTCCTCTGTCTTGCTCCTCCTCTGTCTAGCTCCTCTCTGTCTTGCTCCTCCTCTGTCTTGCTCTCCTCTGTCTTGCTCCTTCTCTGTCTTGCTCCTCTCTGCTTGCTCCTCCTCTGTCTAGCTCCTTCTCTGTCTAGCTCCTCCTCTGTCTAGCTCCTTCTCTGTCTAGCTCCTTCTCTGCCTTGCTCCTTCTCTGTCTTGCTCCTTCTCTGTCTTGCTCCTCCTCTGTCTAGCTCATTCTCTGTCTAGCTCATTCTCTGTCTTTCTCCTCCTCTGTCTTGCTCCTTCTCTGTCTAGCTCCTCTGTCTTGCTCCTTCTCTGTCTTGCTCCTTCTCTGTCTTGCTCCTTCTCTGTCTTGCTCCTTCTCTGTCTAGCTCCTTCTCTGTCTTGCTCCTCCTCTGTCTTGCTCCTCCTCTGTCTAGCTCCTTCTCTGTCTAGCTCCTCCTCTGTCTAGCTCCTCCTCTGTCTAGCTCATTCTCTGTCTTGCTCCATCTCTGCCTTGCTCCTCCTCTCTCTTGCTCCTCCTCTGTCTAGCTACTCCTCTGTCTAGCTCATTCTCTGTCTAGCTCATTCTCTGCCTTGCTCCTTCTCTGTCTTGCTCCTTCTCTGTCTTGCTCCTCCTCTGTCTAGCTCATTCTCTGTCTAGCTCATTCTCTGTCTTTCTCCTCCTCTGTCTTGCTCCTTCTCTGTCTAGCTCCTCTGTCTTGCTCCTTCTCTGTCTTGCTCCTCCTCTGTCTTGCTCCTTCTCTGTCTAGCTCCTTCTCTGCCTTGCTCCTTCTCTGTCTTGCACCTTCTCTGTCTTGCTCCTTCTCTGCCTTGTTCCTTCTCTGTCTTGCTCCTCCTCTGTCTTGCTCCTCTGTCTTGCTCCTCCTCTGTCTAGCTCCTCTGTCTAGCTCCTCCTCTGTCTAGCTCCTCCTCTGTCTTGCTCCTCCTCTGTCTAGCTCCTCCTCTGTCTAGCTCATTCTCTGTCTTGCTCCTTCTCTGCCTTGTTCCTTCTCTGTCTTGCTCCTCCTCTGTCTTGCTCCTCTGTCTTGCTCCTCCTCTGTCTAGCTCCTCCTCTGTCTAGCTCCTTCTCTGTCTAGCTCCTCCTCTGTCTAGCTCCTCCTCTGTCTAGCTCATTCTCTGTCTTGCTCCATCTCTGCCTTGCTCCTCCTCTCTCTTGCTCCTCCTCTGTCTAGCTACTCCTCTGTCTAGCTCATTCTCTGTCTAGCTCATTCTCTGCCTTGCTCCTTCTCTGTCTTGCTCCTTCTCTGTCTTGCTCCTCCTCTGTCTAGCTCATTCTCTGTCTAGCTCATTCTCTGTCTTTCTCCTCCTCTGTCTTGCTCCTTCTCTGTCTAGCTCCTCTGTCTTGCTCCTTCTCTGTCTTGCTCCTTCTCTGTCTAGCTCATTCTCTGTCTAGCTCATTCTCTGTCTTTCTCCTCATCTGTCTTGCTCCTTCTCTGTCTTGCTCCTCCTCTGTCTTGCTCCTTCTCTGCCTTGCTCCTTCTCTGTCTAGCTCCTCCTCTGTCTTGCTCCTCCTCTGTCTTGCTCCTCCTCTGTCTTGCTCCTCCTCTGTCTTGCTCCTCCCCTGTCTTGCTCCTCCTCTGTCTTGCTTTTCTCCCCTGTCTAGCTCCTTCTCTGTCTTGCTCCTCCTCTATCTAGCTCCTTCTCTGCCTTGTTCCTTCTCTGTCTAGCTCCTTCTCTGTCTAGCTCCTTCTCTGTCTAGCTCCTCCTCTGTCTAGCTCCT
>JAWQFJ010025396.1:0-12624 GCA_034096865.1 Theodoxus fluviatilis | reverse complement strand
ATCACATTGACTGCTTCTACATCTGCTTTCATCACATTGACTGCTTCTTCATCTGCTTTCATCACATTGACTGCTTCTACATCTGCTTTCATCACATTGACTGCTTCTACATCTGCTTTCATCACATTGACTGCTTCTACATCTGCTTTCATCACATTGACTGCTTCTACATCTGCTTTCATCACATTGACTGCTTCTACATCTGCTCTCATCACATTGACTGCTTCTACACCTGCTCTCATCACATTGACTGCTTCTACACCTGCTCTCATCACATTGACTGCTTCTACACCTGCTTTCATCACATTGACTGCTTCTACACCTGCTTTCATCACATTGACTGCTTCTACACCTGCTTTCATCACATTGACTGCTTCTACATCTGCTCTCATCACATTGACTGCTTCTACACCTGCTTTCATCACATTGACTGCTTCTACACCTGCTTTCATCACATTGACTGCTTCTACACCTGCTCTCATCACATTGACTGCTTCTACATCTGCTCTCATCACATTGACTGCCTTTACACCTGCTCTCATCACATTGACTGCTTCTACACCTGCTCTCATCACATTGACTGCTTCTACATCTGCTCTCATCACATTGACTGCTTCTACACCTGCTTTCATCACATTGACTGCTTCTACACCTGCTCTCATCACATTGACTGCTTCTACATCTGCTTTCATCACATTGACTGCTTCTACACCTGCTTTCATCACATTGACTGCTTCTACATCTGCTCTCATCACATTGACTGCTTCTACACCTGCTCTCATCACATTGACTGCTTGTACATCTGCTCTCATCACATTGACTGCTTCTACATCTGCTCTCATCACATTGACTGCTTCTACACCTGCTTTCATCACATTGACTGCCTTTACATCTGCTCTCATCACATTGACTGCTTCTACATCTGCTCTCATCACATTGACTGCTTCTACATCTGCTCTCATCACATTGACTGCTTCTACATCTGCTCTCATCACATTGACTGCTTCTACACCTGCTTTCATCACATTGACTGCCTGTACATCTGCTCTCATCACATTGACTGCTTCTACACTGCTTTCATCACATTGACTGCTTCTACACCTGCTCTCATCACATTGACTGCTTCTACACCTGCTTTCATCACATTGACTGCTTCTACACCTGCTTTCATCACATTGACTGCTTCTACACCTGCTTTCATCACATTGACTGCTTCTACACCTGCTCTCATCACATTGACTGCTTCTACACCTGCTCTCATCACATTGACTGCTTCTACACCTGCTTTCATCACATTGACTGCTTCTACATCTGCTCTCATCACATTGACTGCTTCTACACCTGCTTTCATCACATTGACTGCTTCTACACCTGCTTTCATCACATTGACTGCCTTTACATCTGCTCTCATCACATTGACTGCTTCTACACCTGCTTTCATCACATTGACTGCTTCTACATCTGCTCTCATCACATTGACTGCTTCTACACCTGCTCTCATCACATTGACTGCTTCTACACCTGCTTTCATCACATTGACTGCTTCAACATCTGCTCTCATCACATTGACTGCTTCTACACCTGCTTTCATCACATTGACTGCTTCTACACCTGCTCTCATCACATTGACTGCTTCTACACCTGCTTTCATCACATTGACTGCTTCTACACCTGCTCTCATCACATTGACTGCCTTTACATCTGCTCTCATCACATTGACTGCTTCTACATCTGCTCTCATCACATTGACTGCTTCTACACCTGCTTTCATCACATTGACTGCCTTTACATCTGCTCTCATCACATTGACTGCTTCGATCTACACCTGCTTTCATCACATTGACTGCTTCTACATCTGCTCTCATCACATTGACTGCTTCTACACCTGCTTTCATCACATTGACTGCTTCTACACCTGCTTTCATCACATTGACTGCTTCTACATCTGCTCTCATCACATTGACTGCTTCTACACCTGCTTTCATCACATTGACTGCTTCTACATCTGCTCTCATCACATTGACTGCTTCTACATCTGCTCTCATCACATTGACTGCTTCTACATCTGCTCTCATCACATTGACTGCTTCTACATCTGCTCTCATCACATTGACTGCTTCTACATCTGCTCTCATCACATTGACTGCTTCTACATCTGCTCTCATCACATTGACTGCTTCTACACCTGCTTTCATCACATTGACTGCTTCTACACCTGCTCTCATCACATTGACTGCTTCTACATCTGCTCTCATCACATTGACTGCTTCTACACCTGCTCTCATCACATTGACTGCTTCTACATCTGCTCTCATCACATTGACTGCTTCTACACCTGCTCTCATCACATTGACTGCTTCTACATCTGCTTTCATCACATTGACTGCTTCTTTATCTGCTTTCATCACATTGACTGCTTCTACATCTGCTTTCATCACATTGACTGCTTCTTCATCTGCTTTCATCACATTGACTGCTTCTACATCTGCTTTCATCACATTGACTGCTTCTTCATCTGCTTTCATCACATTGACTGCTTCTTCATCTGCTTTCATCACATTGACTGCTTCTACACCTGCTCTCATCACATTGACTGCTTCTACACCTGCTCTCATCACATTGACTGCTTCTACACCTGCTTTCATCACATTGACTGCTTCTACACCTGCTTTCATCACATTGACTGCTTCTACACCTGCTTTCATCACATTGACTGCTTCTACACCTGCTTTCATCACATTGACTGCTTCTACACCTGCTTTCATCACATTGACTGCTTCTACACCTGCTCTCATCACATTGACTGCTTCTACACCTGCTTTCATCACATTGACTGCTTCTACACCTGCTTTCATCACATTGACTGCTTCTACACCTGCTTTCATCACATTGACTGCTTCTACATCTGCTCTCATCACATTGACTGCTTCTACACCTGCTTTCATCACATTGACTGCTTCTACATCTGCTCTCATCACATTGACTGCTTCTACATCTGCTCTCATCACATTGACTGCTTCTACATCTGCTTTCATCACATTGACTGCTTCTACATCTGCTTTCATCACATTGACTGCTTCTACATCTGCTTTCATCACATTGACTGCTTCTACATCTGCTTTCATCACATTGACTGCTTCTACATCTGCTTTCATCACATTGACTGCTTCTACACCTGCTTTCATCACATTGACTGCTTCTACATCTGCTTTCATCACATTGACTGCTTCTACACCTGCTTTCATCACATTGACTGCTTCTACATCTGCTCTCATCACATTGACTGCTTCTACATCTGCTCTCATCACATTGACTGCTTCTACATCTGCTCTCATCACATTGACTGCTTCTACATCTGCTCTCATCACATTGACTGCTTCTACATCTGCTCTCATCACATTGACTGCTTCTACATCTGCTCTCATCACATTGACTGCTTCTACACCTGCTCTCATCACATTGACTGCTTCTACACCTGCTCTCATCACATTGACTGCTTCTACACCTGCTTTCATCACATTGACTGCTTCTACATCTGCTCTCATCACATTGACTGCTTCTACATCTGCTCTCATCACATTGACTGCTTCTACATCTGCTCTCATCACATTGACTGCTTCTACATCTGCTCTCATCACATTGACTGCTTCTACATCTGCTCTCATCACATTGACTGCTTCTACATCTGCTCTCATCACATTGACTGCTTCTACATCTGCTCTCATCACATTGACTGCTTCTACATCTGCTCTCATCACATTGACTGCTTCTACACCTGCTCTCATCACATTGACTGCTTCTACATCTGCTCTCATCACATTGACTGCTTCTACACCTGCTTTCATCACATTGACTGCTTCTACACCTGCTCTCATCACATTGACTGCTTCTACATCTGCTCTCATCACATTGACTGCTTCTACATCTGCTCTCATCACATTGACTGCTTCTACATCTGCTCTCATCACATTGACTGCCTTTACATCTGCTCTCATCACATTGACTGCTTCTACATCTGCTCTCATCACATTGACTGCTTCTACATCTGCTCTCATCACATTGACTGCTTCTACATCTGCTCTCATCACATTGACTGCCTTCTACATCTGCTCTCATCACATTGACTGCTTCTACATCTGCTCTCATCACATTGACTGCTTCTACATCTGCTCTCATCACATTGACTGCTTCTACATCTGCTCTCATCACATTGACTGCCTTCTACATCTGCTCTCATCACATTGACTGCTTCTACATCTGCTCTCATCACATTGACTGCTTCTACATCTGCTCTCATCACATTGACTGCTTCTACATCTGCTCTCATCACATTGACTGCTTCTACACCTGCTCTCATCACATTGACTGCTTCTACATCTGCTCTCATCACATTGACTGCTTCTACACCTGCTCTCATCACATTGACTGCTTCTACACCTGCTCTCATCACATTGACTGCCTGTACATCTGCTCTCATCACATTGACTGCTTCTACATCTGCTCTCATCACATTGACTGCTTCTACATCTGCTCTCATCACATTGACTGCTTCTACATCTGCTCTCATCACATTGACTGCTTCTACATCTGCTCTCATCACATTGACTGCTTCTACACCTGCTCTCATCACATTGACTGCTTCTACACCTGCTCTCATCACATTGACTGCTTCTACATCTGCTCTCATCACATTGACTGCTTCTACATCTGCTCTCATCACATTGACTGCTTCTACTACTGCTCTCATCACATTGACTGCTTCTACACCTGCTCTCATCACATTGACTGCCTTCACATCTGCTCTCATCACATTGACTGCTTCTACATCTGCTCTCATCACATTGACTGCTTCTACATCTGCTCTCATCACATTGACTGCCTTCTACATCTGCTCTCATCACATTGACTGCTTCTACACCTGCTCTCATCACATTGACTGCCTGTACATCTGCTCTCATCACATTGACTGCTTCTACATCTGCTCTCATCACATTGACTGCTTCTACATCTGCTCTCATCACATTGACTGCTTCTACATCTGCTCTCATCACATTGACTGCTTCTACATCTGCTCTCATCACATTGACTGCTTCTACATCTGCTCTCATCACATTGACTGCTTCTACATCTGCTCTCATCACATTGACTGCTTCTACATCTGCTCTCATCACATTGACTGCTTCTACATCTGCTCTCATCACATTGACTGCTTCTACATCTGCTCTCATCACATTGACTGCTTCTACATCTGCTCTCATCACATTGACTGCTTCTACATCTGCTCTCATCACATTGACTGCTTCTACATCTGCTCTCATCACATTGACTGCTTCTACACCTGCTTTCATCACATTGACTGCTTCTACACCTGCTTTCATCACATTGACTGCTTCTACACCTGCTCTCATCACATTGACTGCTTCTACACCTGCTCTCATCACATTGACTGCTTCTACACCTGCTCTCATCACATTGACTGCTTCTACATCTGCTCTCATCACATTGACTGCTTCTACATCTGCTCTCATCACATTGACTGCTTCTACATCTGCTCTCATCACATTGACTGCTTCTACATCTGCTCTCATCACATTGACTGCTTCTACATCTGCTCTCATCACATTGACTGCTTCTACACCTGCTCTCATCACATTGACTGCCTGTACATCTGCTCTCATCACATTGACTGCTTCTACATCTGCTCTCATCACATTGACTGCTTCTACATCTGCTCTCATCACATTGACTGCTTCTACATCTGCTCTCATCACATTGACTGCTTCTACACCTGCTCTCATCACATTGACTGCCTGTACATCTGCTCTCATCACATTGACTGCTTCTACATCTGCTCTCATCACATTGACTGCTTCTACATCTGCTCTCATCACATTGACTGCCTTTACATCTGCTCTCATCACATTGACTGCTTCTACATCTGCTCTCATCACATTGACTGCTTCTACACCTGCTCTCATCACATTGACAGCCTTTACTTCTGCTCTCATCACATTGACTGCTTCTACATCTGCTCTCATCACATTGACTGCCTTCACATCTGCTCTCATCACATTGACTGCTTCTACATCTGCTCTCATCACATTGACTGCTTCTACATCTGCTCTCATCACATTGACTGCTTTTACACTGCTTCATCACATTGACTGCTTACATCTGCTCTCATCACATTGACTGCTTCTACATCTGCTCTCATCACATTGACTGCTTCTACACCTGCTCTCATCACATTGACTGCCTGTACACCTGCTCTCATCACATTGACTGCTTCTACATCTGCTCTCATCACATTGACTGCTTCTACATCTGCTCTCATCACATTGACTGCTTCTACATCTGCTCTCATCACATTGACTGCTTCTACATCTGCTCTCATCACATTGACTGCTTCTACACCTGCTCTCATCACATTGACTGCTTCTACACCTGCTTTCATCACATTGACTGCTTCTACATCTGCTCTCATCACATTGACTGCTTCTACACCTGCTCTCATCACATTGACTGCTTCTACATCTGCTCTCATCACATTGACTGCTTCTACATCTGCTCTCATCACATTGACTGCTTCTACACCTGCTCTCATCACATTGACTGCTTCTACATCTGCTCTCATCACATTGACTGCTTCTACACCTGCTCTCATCACATTGACTGCTTCTACATCTGCTCTCATCACATTGACTGCTTCACATCTGCTCTCATCACATTGACTGCTTCTACATCTGCTCTCATCACATTGACTGCTTCTACATCTGCTCTCATCACATTGACTGCTTCTACACCTGCTTTCATCACATTGACTGCTTCTACATCTGCTCTCATCACATTGACTGCTTCTACATCTGCTCTCATCACATTGACTGCTTCTACATCTGCTCTCATCACATTGACTGCTTCTACATCTGCTCTCATCACATTGACTGCTTCTACACCTGCTTTCATCACATTGACTGCTTCTACACCTGCTCTCATCACATTGACTGCTTCTACATCTGCTCTCATCACATTGACTGCTTCTACACCTGCTCTCATCACATTGACTGCCTTCTACATCTGCTCTCATCACATTGACTGCTTCTACATCTGCTCTCATCACATTGACTGCTTCTACACCTGCTCTCATCACATTGACTGCTTCTACATCTGCTCTCATCACATTGACTGCTTCTACATCTGCTCTCATCACATTGACTGCTTCTACATCTGCTCTCATCACATTGACTGCTTCTACACCTGCTCTCATCACATTGACTGCGTCTACATCTGCTCTCATCACATTGACTGCTTCTACATCTGCTTTCATCACATTGACTGCTTCTACACCTGCTCTCATCACATTGACTGCTTCTACATCTGCTCTCATCACATTGACTGCTTCTACATCTGCTCTCATCACATTGACTGCTTCTACATCTGCTCTCATCACATTGACTGCTTCTACATCTGCTCTCATCACATTGACTGCTTCTACATCTGCTCTCATCACATTGACTGCTTCTACATCTGCTCTCATCACATTGACTGCCTTTACATCTGCTCTCATCACATTGACTGCTTCTACACCTGCTCTCATCACATTGACTGCTTCTACACCTGCTCTCATCACATTGACTGCTTCTACACCTGCTCTCATCACATTGACTGCTTCTACACCTGCTCTCATCACATTGACTGCCTTTCATCTGCTCTCATCACATTGACTGCTTCTACATCTGCTCTCATCACATTGACTGCTTCTACATCTGCTCTCATCACATTGACTGCTTCTACATCTGCTATCATCACATTGACTGCTTCTACATCTGCTCTCATCACATTGACTGCTTCTACACCTGCTTTCATCACATTGACTGCTTCTACATCTGCTCTCATCACATTGACTGCTTCTACATCTGCTCTCATCACATTGACTGCCTTCACATCTGCTCTCATCACATTGACTGCCTTCACATCTGCTCTCATCACATTGACTGCTTCTACATCTGCTCTCATCACATTGACTGCCTTCACATCTGCTCTCATCACATTGACTGCTTCTACACCTGCTCTCATCACATTGACTGCTTCTACATCTGCTCTCATCACATTGACTGCTTCTACATCTGCTCTCATCACATTGACTGCCTTCTACATCTGCTCTCATCACATTGACTGCTTCTACATCTGCTCTCATCACATTGACTGCTTCTACATCTGCTCTCATCACATTGACTGCTTCTACAACTGCTCTCATCACATTGACTGCTTTACATCTGCTCTCATCACATTGACTGCTTCTACATCTGCTCTCATCACATTGACTGCTTCTACACCTGCTCTCATCACATTGACTGCCTTTACATCTGCTCTCATCACATTGACTGCTTCTACATCTGCTCTCATCACATTGACTGCCTTCTACATCTGCTCTCATCACATTGACTGCTTCTACATCTGCTCTCATCACATTGACTGCTTCTACATCTGCTCTCATCACATTGACTGCCTTTACATCTGCTCTCATCACATTGACTGCTTCTACTTCTGCTCTCATCACATTGACTGCTTCTACATCTGCTCTCATCACATTGACTGCTTCTACACCTGCTTTCATCACATTGACTGCCTTTACATCTGCTCTCATCACATTGACTGCCTTCACATCTGCTCTCATCACATTGACTGCCTTCACATCTGCTCTCATCACATTGACTGCCTTCTACATCTGCTCTCATCACATTGACTGCCTTCTACATCTGCTCTCATCACATTGACTGCTTCTACACCTGCTTTCATCACATTGACTGCTTCTACATCTGCTCTCATCACATTGACTGCTTCTACATCTGCTCTCATCACATTGACTGCCTTCACATCTGCTCTCATCACATTGACTGCCTTCACATCTGCTCTCATCACATTGACTGCTTCTACATCTGCTCTCATCACATTGACTGCTTCTACATCTGCTCTCATCACATTGACTGCCTTCACATCTGCTCTCATCACATTGACTGCCTTCACATCTGCTCTCATCACATTGACTGCTTCTACATCTGCTCTCATCACATTGACTGCTTCTACATCTGCTCTCATCACATTGACTGCTTCTACATCTGCTCTCATCACATTGACTGCCTTCACATCTGCTCTCATCACATTGACTGCTTCTACATCTGCTCTCATCACATTGACTGCTTCTACACCTGCTCTCATCACATTGACTGCTTCTACATCTGCTCTCATCACATTGACTGCCTTCACATCTGCTCTCATCACATTGACTGCTTCTACACCTGCTCTCATCACATTGACTGCTTCTACATCTGCTCTCATCACATTGACTGCTTCTACATCTGCTCTCATCACATTGACTGCTTCTACATCTGCTCTCATCACATTGACTGCTTCTACACCTGCTCTCATCACATTGACTGCCTTTACATCTGCTCTCATCACATTGACTGCTTCTACATCTGCTCTCATCACATTGACTGCCTTCACATCTGCTCTCATCACATTGACTGCTTCTACATCTGCTCTCATCACATTGACTGCCTTCACATCTGCTCTCATCACATTGACTGCCTTCACATCTGCTCTCATCACATTGACTGCTTCTACACCTACATCTGCTCTCATCACATTGACTGCCTTTACATCTGCTCTCATCACATTGACTGCTTCTACATCTGCTCTCATCACATTGACTGCTTCTACACCTGCTCTCATCACATTGACTGCTTCTACATCTGCTCTCATCACATTGACTGCTTCTACACCTGCTTTCATCACATTGACTGCCTTTACATCTGCTCTCATCACATTGACTGCTTCTACATCTGCTCTCATCACATTGACTGCTTCTACACCTGCTCTCATCACATTGACTGCTTCTACACCTGCTCTCATCACATTGACTGCCTTTACATCTGCTCTCATCACATTGACTGCTTCTACACCTGCTCTCATCACATTGACTGCCTTTACATCTGCTCTCATCACATTGACTGCTTCTACACCTGCTTTCATCACATTGACTGCTTCTACACCTGCTTTCATCACATTGACTGCTTCTACACCTGCTTTCATCACATTGACTGCTTCTACATCTGCTCTCATCACATTGACTGCTTCTACATCTGCTCTCATCACATTGACTGCTTCTACATCTGCTCTCATCACATTGACTGCTTCTACATCTGCTCTCATCACATTGACTGCTTCTACACCTGCTCTCATCACATTGACTGCCTTTACATCTGCTCTCATCACATTGACTGCCTTTACATCTGCTCTCATCACATTGACTGCTTCTACATCTGCTCTCATCACATTGACTGCTTCTACATCTGCTCTCATCACATTGACTGCTTCTACACCTGCTCTCATCACATTGACTGCTTCTACATCTGCTCTCATCACATTGACTGCTTCTACATCTGCTTTCATCACATTGACTGCTTCTACATCTGCTCTCATCACATTGACTGCTTCTACATCTGCTCTCATCACATTGACTGCTTCTACATCTGCTTTCATCACATTGACTGCCTTCACATCTGCTCTCATCACATTGACTGCCTTTACATCTGCTTTCATCACATTGACTGCCTTTACATCTGCTTTCATCACATTGACTGCCTTTACATCTGCTTTCATCACATTGACTGCCTTTACATCTGCTTTCATCACATTGACTGCCTTTACATCTGCTTTCATCACATTGACTGCTTCTACACCTGCTTTCATCACATTGACTGCCTGTACATCTGCTCTCATCACATTGACTGCCTTCACATCTGCTTTCATCACATTGACTGCTTCTACATCTGCTTTCATCACATTGACTGCCTTTACATCTGCTTTCATCACATTGACTGCCTTTACATCTGCTTTCATCACATTGACTGCCTTTACATCTGCTTTCATCACATTGACTGCCTTTACATCTGCTTTCATCACATTGACTGCCTTCACATCTGCTCTCATCACATTGACTGCTTCTACACCTGCTCTCATCACATTGACTGCCTGTACATCTGCTCTCGTCATGTTGACTGCCTTTACTTCTGCTCTCATCACATTGACTGCCTGTACATCTGCTCTCGTCATGTTGACTGCCTTTACTTCTGCTCTCATCACATTGACTGCCTGTACATCTGCTCTCGTCATGTTGACTGCCTTTACTTCTGCTCTCATCACATTGACTGCCTGTACATCTGCTCTCGTCATGTTGACTGCCTTTACTTCTGCTCTCATCACATTGACTGCCTGTACATCTGCTCTCGTCATGTTGACTGCCTTTACATCTGCTTTCATCACATTGACTGCCTTTACATCTGCTTTCATCACATTGACTGCCTTTACATCTGCTTTCATCACATTGACTGCCTTTACATCTGCTTTCATCACATTGACTGCCTTTACATCTGCTTTCATCACATTGACTGCCTTTACATCTGCTTTCATCACATTGACTGCCTTTACATCTGCTTTCATCACATTGACTGCCTTTACATCTGCTTTCATCACATTGACTGCCTTTACATCTGCTTTCATCACATTGACTGCCTTTACATCTGCTTTCATCACATTGACTGCTTCTACATCTGCTCTCATCACATTGACTGCCTTTACATCTGCTCTCATCACATTGACTGCTTCTACATCTGCTCTCATCACATTGACTGCCTTTACATCTGCTCTCGTCACATTGACTGCTTCTACATCTGCTTTCATCACATTGACTGCCTTCACATCTGCTCTCATCACATTGACTGCCTTCACATCTGCTCTCATCACATTGACTGCCTTCACATCTGCTCTCATCACATTGACTGCCTTCACATCTGCTCTCATCACATTGACTGCCTTCACATCTGCTCTCATCACATTGACTGCCTTCACATCTGCTCTCATCACATTGACTGCCTTCACATCTGCTCTCGTCACATTGACTGCCTTTACATCTGCTCTTGTCACATTGACTGCCTTTACATCTGCTCTTGTCACATTGACTGCCTTCACATCTGCTCTCATCACATTGACTGCCTTCACATCTGCTCTCATCACATTGACTGCCTTCACATCTGCTCTCATCACATTGACTGCCTTCACATCTGCTCTCATCACATTGACTGCCTTCACATCTGCTCTCATCACATTGACTGCCTTCACATCTGCTCTCATCACTTTGACTGCCTTCACATCTGCTCTCATCACATTGACTGCCTTCACATCTGCTCTCATCACATTGACTGCCTTCACATCTGCTCTCATCACATTGACTGCCTTCACATCTGCTCTCATCACATTGACTGCCTTCACATCTGCTCTCATCACATTGACTGCCTGTACATCTGCTCTCATCACATTGACTGCCTTAACTTCTGCTCTCATCACATTGACTGCCTTTACATCTGCTTTCATCACATTGACTGCCTTAACTTCTGCTCTCATCACATTGACTGCCTGTACATCTGCTCTCATCACATTGACTGCTTCTACACCTGCTCTCATCACATTGACTGCTTCTACACCTGCTCTCATCACATTGACTGCCTGTACATCTGCTCTCATCACATTGACTGCTTCTACATCTGCTCTCATCACATTGACTGC